>MU835205.1:0-40987 GCA_029204225.1 Diphasiastrum complanatum | reverse complement strand
TCTTACTCCATTATAATCATATTTAGCATTGTATTCAATCAAAAATCCATCTGAAAATTTAACTGATTACAAATTTTGTATTTATGTTGCAGGACACCAATTGAAGTTGATGATTTTGCTACGAGAAGATGGGGGTGCCCGAAGTGTTGTTGGCCATAAGGATTCAACATTGTGCCATTACCTGAAATACTTTGTACAAAATGAAATTTGTATTCAACATGACAACTTTTATTCACAAGCAAGAACATATACTTGGCTTTTTCCCTAGTAAGATTGCACTTGGGGTGAATTCCCAAGTTGTGACAATGAAAATGCATATGTAAAAGAGGCCAAGTCTAAACCTTGTGCCAACTACCTCCACTTACCTTGCCACATGGCTTCTGGGCTATTATACACCTAGAATGGGGCACTCTCCTACATTCTTACTTCACCTTCCAATTCATCCTAATAACTCTTACAAATTATACACCTCACCCATTCACTCTCACAAAGTAATACACCTCACCCATCCACTCCACTTCATCTTTAGTTTGTTTGGAGTCTTCCCCACACCTCACTCACTTTGAAACGTTTCCCCACTCTCTATATAAGGAGAAACTCGCCCCCCTACCAGGAGGATTCCATTATTATGCTTTCTAGTTCTTCCTCTTTGTTTGTTTTTGTGTGTAGGTGCTTTGGAAAGGAAGCTTGAAGTTGTGGCTCAAGGAGATTGTGCCAAATTTGGATTGAAGGCTTTGGAAACTCAAAACATCTGCTCTCTCTCTCTCTCTCTCTCTCTCTCTCTCTCTCTCTCTCTCTCTCTCTCTCTCTCTCTCTCTCTCTCTCTCTCTCTCTCCTCTCTCTCTCTCTCTCTCTCTCTCTCTCTCTCTCCATAAACTAAACTGGCTCATTCCTCCAAGTCGGCCCACTACTACCAAAAATCTAGATATTTATGAAACAAAGCTCTTTCTTTCCCATATTCGACCTTCCATAGATCAAGAACCCTCCATAATGATCTTATGATTTTGATCCATGATTTCCACCACCAAACACCCCAAAAACTGGATGCATGCATGCATTAAGTCCTTCTAAACTTTTGCATGTGTGCATTACTTTGATGATTGCCTTGGCATGTAACTATGGTTTGCTTATTTCCAATTGCATGTCAAGTTTCTAGAATTCTTCATCTTTGCATGTTGAAAGAATTGAAGTCTTATGAGGAAAACCCTATGCTTTTGATAAGCTAGATTTAAAAACAAGTCCATTGGAAGGAACCAAGTTTACGTTCCTCTTTTATGACCTTTTGGGAATCCTATGTATATGTAATTCGCAAAGGCCAATTGGTTTTGCATAATAAAAAGATATCCTTCGAAAGGGGGGGCGGGGCATCTTGACCCTTCAATGCTTTTGCTTCATGTGAATACTTATTGTGCATGAATTTTTGTGATTCAGTTTTAAAGTCTAAATTTGAGTCCATTCAAGATAATTCAAGACATGTTCTATATAAAAGTAAAGTCTATAAGTTTATGGGTCTAAAGATTGTAGGAAACCCTCCCTTAAGATTCACACAAATACACCCTAGTCCACCAAGGTTATGACATGATAAAGAGGTAGATTTCAATCATCAAGACTACCTAGATTTAACCCGCCTCGAAGGATATGTTAGCTCCCTACAGAATGCCTTGATAACCGCACAAGATCAGGTGGACAAGGCCATACAGGATGCAAAGCAACAAGTGCAACTGCTACAAGGTCAACTGCGATGGCAGAACAGGATTGCACACGTCTCCAAGGTGAATTGGATGCGACCACCCTTGAGCATGATGCGTATCTCCAGACACAAATACTCGATCATCTGGTAACTCCGACGGAGATCGCGTATTTGTTCAAAAAAGTGAAAACTTACAAAGTGGCGCTTCAGGGATTCCAAGGCCGCTTTGACAGGTTCAAAGGAGCAGCTTCAACTGAATTGGCAAAGGCTAAGGCAACCATCAGTGCCTATGAAAAAGCTGCCGCTCAGGTATTGGAAGCTGGACCACAAATCCTAGTTCTAGTCATACTGCAATTCTCCCCTACGCACCAAACTACAGTACCAATGGATACAAGGTTGGATTCGGGCATGGACCAGGGTGGAGCCCCAGAAGTTGAAGAACAACAGCCAATTCCACAGGCAGTGCAAGTGGGTCCATCTTCATCAAGGACCACACCATTATTCAGAAGGCCAATCACTGTCGAGGACTAGATCCAGAGTTTTCTAGCACAACATCCGCATGAGTCCTCGTGTGGTGGTTGGGTCCTTAAATTTAAGACCTCTGAGATAGAGGCCGACTAAGAATTGGACAAAATACCCGCATTGGGAGAGCAACCGTCTTGGAGAATTACCATTTTTGAGAAAACTTTGGAATCTATTAGGAGTTATGTGACCAGCCCTCGCCAATTGCGGGTAGATCCGTATTATGTACCAATGCCGCGAAGAAATAAATGGAAGGATTTGGGATTGGCTATGGACAAAATTACAATCCATACGCCCAATTGGCCAATCATCCATCAACAATACAGTTGGACGATATCAGTGGATTTCCACCGGGCCTTACAAGCGTACCAGCGGGAGTATATACACTCTCCCGATCCTACAATAAGACAATCAGCACTGTTGTGAAAGATTTAACTCTGTTGCATCAGTGACAACCAGATAGGATGATTGTCTTCCTCCTTTGGCATTCAATCCAAATAAGCCAATGGCCTCAAAGAATATCATCGTGCAGCAATGATGGGAGGATTCTGAATCTCGCTTCACGTCATGGACAACTTCCAAGTGGATTGCCGGAGCTCATCGTTGTTTTTTGCTGCATAATTTGGATTTTAACACGGCCCGACTCGATTTTATGAAGAAGGTGCAGTATCATTTAATAGAGATTCATCGCAAAGCCAATAAAAGTCAGCAGTAATGCAGGTGTCGTGGGACCGCCACCAGTTTTGGTGGGGGATACTGTTGGAGGGTTTGCGGATCCCAAGACAACCCTAACCCTAGTTAATAAGTGAGAGGGATTTGGCACCTTGCGTGTGTAAGTCCAACCTGATGATCATATAATTATTTGATTAGTTACAAGTCAATAAAAGGACTTTAGGCCTTTTTGCGGGACTTTTACTGTCGTAGGGCCTAAATGTCAAGTTAGTGAATAAAGTTGGGTTTCCCTCCAATTTGGATGGTTCTCACTCTTTTTTAAATTTGAATAATTAGGGAGGCAGAAATGGACCAATAGGATTCAGAGACCAGGTTCCTCCTCTCTATTATAAAAAGGGACCAACTCGAGTTCCTGCACACATTCATTTTTTCAATTCAATAAAGCAAATTGGTTCTCTTGTGAAATGGATTCCAAATTTGTCCTCTTGATCTTTGGTATGAAAGTCAACACAATCTACACCTTTGCATCATAGAAATATCAGCATCTACTTAATGAAAGAGAAAAAATGAACTTCCACACAAGGTTACAAGATATCACCAATATAGTGGAGAGAGAGAGAGAGAGCTTCCCACGTGTGTACAATTATATAAAGCAGATTCATGTCTCATTAATGATCTTGGTTTCCCTCCATATCAAAAACCCTACCAATAATCTGGACTAGATTCAATGTCTCCAACATTCAAATTTGAATCTACCAACATTGACCTCCCACTATTTCCCTCACTTTCTAAAAGTGGTAATTCAAATATATTTGGGAAAAATAACTTTGAAATGACAATCTCTAAGTCTAATATGAAAATTGGCCTCAATTGCCAAATAAACAAATATGACCACATTTGACTAGACTAGTTGAAATCTTTCACATGTGTATGTGTATGTGTATGTGAGTGTGTATGTGTATGTGTATGTGTATGTGTATGTATATGTGTGTGTGTGTGCTTGTGTATGTGTACGTATATGTGTAGTCAAAAAATAGGCTTGTAAAATGCGCTGTGATCTTTGACCATGAATGCGTCTTCGTTCACTTCGACCTGGGAAGATGATGAAATTGTGTTTGCTTGTTGATCAGGTTGCTTGGCTGCGTTCTTCGTTTAGAGAATTCGGCAATCCTTGATCTCATGGTTATTGCGCTTGCAATATCTGCAAAACATCTTCTTCTTCGATTGTGGCTCTGATGATTGTGCTTGACTTTGAGTCTGTTTTTAATTCGTTCCAACCTTCTTGGAGCCTTTTTGCTTCTGTTGCTTCGAGCCAAGGTTGACAAATAGAGCCTGAGAAGAGGAAGTAGACAAAGTGTCTTGACTTCTTCTATTGTCTTCTTGTAGCAACATAGTGATAACTCTAGTAAGAGTAATCCAACAAGGGAGGCATGGTTGTCCTTCTCTTGGGGATTCTTCTTCTTGTAACACTCAGATGCAAAGTGTCCTTTATTACCACAAAAGAAACACTTTAGCTTCTTCTTGTCCTTCTTGTTCTTACCTTCGGAGCTTGATCCTCTATCCTTGCTCTCGACCTCCATGTCTTGGGTATTCTTGGATGAAAACTTCTTCTTCTTGCCTTTAAGCATGATATTTTCATTCATAAGTTGAAAGATTTTGGCTTCATTTTCAAAGAGGCATATTGTGAACCTTGTATGAGAGTAAGTGAATCATCCTTGAAGGACACTTATATCCATACAAGAATTTTTGGCCTCATTAGTTTCAAGTTCAACAAGTATGTAATGCAAATTGCTAGAAGTAAGCAATTGTAGATTGAGTCAAATGTGGACTAGTCAATTTGGCATAAATGGTCTTGGTGATTGTTTTGTTGACTTGAAAGATTCTCATGTTGAAAAGGATAACATTCAGGTTTTGAGACTTGAAAACAAAAATCTTGAGAGTCTTGAAGAAGATCATGGTTTAGATTCATGTTTTCATCATCAACACCGAGGGGGAATGAGCATGATGAAGGAAAAAGACATCAAGGAGGAACCCGAGAAGGATCACTTGTCTCAAGGAAAAAGAGACCTGAATATACATCAATATGAAGGCTTGATTAAAGAGAAAGGAGTAGCAAGGAATTTTATCCATATCTCCCTTTACTCATCTCATGTCATGTATTTGACAATGTCCTTTGATGATGCTAGTATGAACATTGTTTTTTCATCCTATATCTTATGATGATGAAATAGTGATCATTACTACTTTAATTGGAGTTTCAAATATGTATTCAAAGGACTCATCTTGTGATCCATTCATGTCATGTACTGAATGGATCACAAGATGAGACCTTGTACATCAATGTTTTTCAAGGTAATATAATATCCATTGTAAGCTTTGTAGGCCCAAAAGGAGCTATTAGCCTTAAGAACAAGGCGGTTCCCTCTTTAGGCCCTCCAAAGTAATTAATGAAATTCATCTCAAGGGATTATAATAAGCGCCTTGTTTAGGCCCTCCAAAGTAATTAATGAAATTCCATCCCAAGGGATTATAATAAGCGTCTTGTCTAGGGTTACAGATGGATAATTAAGTTTAGCAAACCCAGAAGGTAATCAGAGTCAGTTTGAGGAAAATCCCACTTTATTGATAAATCTGAGAAGGTTACATTTCAAGTGTGTGACCGACCCTAGTCTTCGGGGCGCTAGCATGCCAAGGCGAGAGCCACGACAACATTCCAGCAAGGGAGGCTGAGACTTGGTTGGAGCTCGCCCTCAGTCGCAACCCGCACTCCCCTATAGTATTGGTGGGATTCGGCACCCCCCCTCATACCAAGCACCCAGGTTGGTAAAGCACATTTTTCTCTCTCTAGAAAGTCATTTTCTCTCTCTAGATTTTATTGATCCCCAAGCTTCCTTTAATCATGCCTAGATCGTGTGAGGTGATTAAATGTAATTTTGATTTTTATCATCATTAATATTGTCTTAATAATTTTATTGAACATATTTTTCCTAGCATTATTGTTTTTTAGGCACAAATTGTTCATGAAAGTTTAGGAGGCAATGGTCAAAGGATGAACGCCAATCTATGTATCAAAACAACACTAGATATGAGGAGCTTCACAAATT
This sequence comes from Diphasiastrum complanatum, assembly GCA_029204225.1. Taxonomy (NCBI): domain Eukaryota; kingdom Viridiplantae; phylum Streptophyta; class Lycopodiopsida; order Lycopodiales; family Lycopodiaceae; genus Diphasiastrum; species Diphasiastrum complanatum. The sequence continues at coordinate 34,999 of MU835205.1, read as the reverse complement.
TTTTTATTTATTTAGAGACATGGAAGTTTATATTTATTCTCTCATGAGTTTCTACTAGTTTTTGTCTGGTTTTAATCTATGTTGAGCATAACATCCCCCTTGCAATCAATTGTTTCTTTTTTCTCACAATTCAGTTTTTCTTTTTTTTGATGAGTCTCTATTGGTTTGGTTCAAACACTTTCTTTTTTTTTGTGGTATGGCAATATGTAGTGACAATTGGGTTGCAAATGTCTTGTGAATGAGCTCCAGACACATGGCAACAATTACGTTTCAATGAGTCATCGTGTGCAATTACATAATATAAATTATGATAACCACATAAAAATACATTATTTACACTTTCAAATATAATCAAAAGTTTTATCTGCAAGAACTTAACCAAGAAAATTTTTGCCATAACAATGTGAATCAACTTTAAACACAGTAATCTTTGATATTAGAAATTAATAATAAGAAAAAACTTGTCCCAAAGTATACCACTATGTTTGTCATTAGAAGGTTGACCACTGTTATTCGGGTTAAGATCGTCCTTGTTAACTCAAGCCTTCAATGGGACATCCACTACACCACGTAGGCAAAGGTCTATTGATATTTTACATCCATGTCAATATACTACATCTGTTCTCAAGGAAAGTTAAAAATAATGGTATCAGACCTAAGCTAGGGTATTCTACAATAGTCTAAAGAAAGAGATTGTTGGCATATGAGTGACACAAGCATAGTTGTCAACAACACTAAATAAGTGATCATATCATGTGTACAAAGGCTCAAGGATCATATTATGTGTACAAAGGCTCAAGGATCAACACCAACCCTAATTAAGATTTGGTAGTGCTAATAAGAGCTATATAGAAGAATGGCATGAAATTGAGATACATGGAAGGCAATAGATGCATATGCCACCTTGGGCTTTGATGATATTTAGCGATGAATACTTCTCATTGCCTAGTAGCCCAATGTATGTAGATGCTAAGTCTAGGATAGTGTGGTTCATAAGAGGAGACATGTAATCTCAACTCTATATGGAGTCGAAAGTCCTCGGGCGAAAAAAGACTTCACATTCCTTAGTAAGCCAGTGACTTACCGCAATCAAGGGCGCTACTTAACTCAATTTAGAGCTAATTCATCTTGAGAAACATACCTTGCCACTGATTTCCAGCTTAGCAAACGGTCATCCTGCTTCTAGAGACATTTGTTAAAGAAATGGGACTAAATGTCCGAGGGGTTACACAAACATAGAACCTTGCTCTCATTTGACATTGAGGCATGCCATGTGGAGTCAACTTGCTAGGCCGTTGGTTGATTTTGGACTACGGTTTGGTAATAGATCAGCTCGTTTCCACCTTATTTCCTTCTACGAAAGAGAATGTCTCCGGTTTCTCTGCTTCCACTGTTCTATTTGTTTGGCAGGGGAGGATCCGTCCCCTTTTGCATCGCCCTTGTCCCTTTCTCTCGAGCTCAAGTGAAAATAAAAGCGTGATAGCTTAAACTTTCTCCATCCGCCCATCCAAGAAAGTAGGATATTTTGTTTTGCAAGATTATGCATCTCCTGTTGAAAAGTTCTGTACTCACTTAAGAATTCAGAGAACCTGGCCTTCAATTTGTCCAATTCTGATCTCATTGATTTCATCTCCTGCTGCACTACTCCCCAACCATCTGATTGAACATGAACATCTTCAAAATGTGTTTCATGTAAAGTGTTGTATCTTTTGGAGTGATCGTGAGCAAATTCTGTAGGCTCTTTTGCTGAGATGGCCAATGCATTTCTTACCTTCAAGTGCTCACCCAGAAGGATTTGTACAACAATCCGAACAGAAAGGCGTTCATTCTGAACGGCATGCACACAAGCCTCAGGTGAAAGCTTTCGACAATCCATTATCTTGCATAGTTTTTTGCGTTCCTGCTCTGACAAACTTGGGTGTGTCTGAAATGCATCAACAATAGAAAGATATTATAACATAAAAGGATACTTGCAGCCTGCAATTCTAATTTCCAACTCAACAGTATGCATCACAGAAAAAGCTAAGGCTACTCGAAGTTGCACCTTAAGGAATACATCAATCGCTCTATATAGACCGTCGTGTGAAAGGCGAGCATTCTCTGGCATGAGCTGTGCAAAAGCTTGAAACCTGGTAAGTGATAAGTTTTTGTTTTTTGCAATTTCGGACAGGTAGCTATCCAGAAGTTTAACCACTTTCATCCATGTGGCTTGCTTTGCCTTCAAAGACTTGGGAGATTCAACCAAACTGAGCTGCTCAAAGTAAAGCGATGGAGAAGAACTTATCTGCTCAGTATTTTCTTTAAGCAAGAAAAATTCTACGAGCCGTTGGACCAGCTCAACATCAAAAAAGGTATCATACTCACAATCAAAAGCTGGTACAAGTAGGTCATTTAGGGTTGCATACTCTAATTGCCAGCCAAATCTTTTCTCCAAATCTCTCTTACAGGCTGAATCTGCATTCAACTTATTTGCTGCCCAGATCAATTGGCTCAAAAATTTGTTTGTAACTGCATTTTCCTCATAAGGAAGAATGCTTACAATGCCCCTAAGCAACTCTAATTCGTGTTTTTCTAAATAGCTGAACTGCTTGTCAGAAGCCATACAATGTAGCTCATTATCGTCTTCTATGTCCTTTCCTTGTTTCAGTAAATAATTAGAGGATCCTTGTTCTTTGAGAACGCCATTCAAATGTTTCAGAGCATAATGGGTAATGGCTGCTCCAAGCAACTCCGGTTTGATTCCCTTTACCCTCATGGCAGTGATTACCCTGACAAAGTAGCCAGTATGCAGGACTGCAAGATCCTCGAACCAGTAGTCCTGTTTAACTGTCTCATAAGTTCTGTTCCTAATTGTCTTGATGATCTTCGAACTCGGTGACTTAATACCCTGGGGATCAGTGCAAGCTTTCCATGCAATAGACTCGCAACATCTTTGTACAATCTTGAGATTCTCAGCCCAAGGACAAAGGTTTTGACAGCTTTGAAGAACCTTCATGGAGTTGGTCCATGATGGAAAGACAAAGTTAGCTAAGAAGGCCTCTGTTTTGGATAACAGATTTCCTTCTTCTAGGTCGTCAGTCATTTCGAGGTACTCTGCTATGCATCTGGCACTAGCAACGTTCGATGCGTTCAAGTCGACATCCATTCCATAGCAAAAGCGTGCAGCCAAGTCAAAAGCTTCTGAGCCTCCAGGTGAATCGTGAAGTCTAATGTGGTATTGTTCCGTGGTACGTGATTCGAAAACAAACCGATTCAAGCGATCACTTCTAGAAAGCAAAGGGAACTGCAAAAACAAGAAAAATGTCAAACTTTCAAACACTGTTCCCCCGAGCTTTAGAGTTCCTTTTATAAGAAATCGCTCGGCCATGAATAACATCCAATCAGAAAACATCAGGGAGGGGTGTATTCTACCTTTTGGAGATGAAACCTTACGTTACCAACTTCAACAATCAGGTCACTTCGTAATTCTGTAGCTACAAACCTGTCATAAGGTAGGAAAATTTTTAAGTCTGAGCTGCCCTCAATTGATGAAAGTAAGCAACTAACCTAACGACAAGGACAGCCTATATATATACTCAGAAAAAATATATCGATTGAAACACAGCATATGAACTTTCCCATGCGTTGGCGGACACAGTTATTCTTGTTTGAGAGTGTGCATATGCAGCCAGCTAATTAAGCTGCTCTTCCCACCAGTAGGGGCAATAGTTGGCCAGTTTGCCAAGCCTTCGTAAAGGTTGATTTTGCTTGTCAGCTTTGCAGAAGTGCTAAAATTATAGGCAGTGCATTGGCTTACCTTACGGAGGTTGAAGGGCATATACGTTTGCTGTAGGCTAGATATGTAGCCAGCTTAAACTAGATTCATAGTGATAAATTCTTCATATTTGATGAGAATTGTCCTGCAAGCGTCCTCTGGTGGAAATAGGATGACATCAAGTTATTTACAGGCTGTTATTTAAAGACATCTACGGAGGTAAACCCATCGGTGATTAATGTACTCAATATTTTTGGATGTGGTCAATTTGATTAACAAATTTTCTCGGTGAGCTGAGAAGATGTTCGTCACTTGAGTTGCTTGTTTGATAGTTGATTCCAATTATGCTGATGATTATGATTCCAATCAGAGTTCGCTTCGTTAATTAGTTGCATGTCTGTGCCACAGGAAGTAAGAAGCATAATCGCTTTGAGTATTCAGAGCAGTAAAACTAGAAGAGCCACACACGGAAGGAATCGAACTTCACAACCTGAAGATAATGAGCTACTAAAACCATCAGGCGGAAGGGAATCAAGCCAAGTGCAGTCCCATGCTTTGAAATTCATTTCATATCAGAAGTGCAGAAGTTAAATTTTGCAACAAAAGGGAATGTAATATAGAACTTTTTCATGTTTGCAAAACGTTGTATAGAAAATATAGCTGTATACACTTACCACGCTTTGCTTTTCTTTTCAAAACAGTCAACATTTGCACCCAGATGGATGGGGCTTATGGTGAAGCTTGTACTTCCATCGAGCACGATATCGGTTATATTTTGTCCTGTGCCTTTTCTGTTGAATGCCATGGCTGTCTTAGTGAACTTATTTCAGACATGGAGTAACATCTTCTTAGTTCCTGCAGGATAAAAAATGCTTGCATCGGATTGTGGACGTCCAAAGCTGGTATGCTATTTATCACAAGCTAAAACTTTCATGCGAGCAGCAGACTTGCAACAGATTAATTAAAGAACTAGGCATAGAAACTTACCAGTATAAGACTTTTTTGATTGAGTAACCGGCAGATTAAAGGGCCTTTTCAACCAACCAAGATTCCTCCAGGCGCATATCCGTGGCACACGCATCTGGAGGTATCTCCACAAAGTTCACATGGATGTACTTATCATCGCTGTAAAACTCCAGGAATAGTTGTAACTTCTGGCCTCGAGATGTCAATTTTCGAGAGGCATATTGTCTCGCAGCGGTGGAAGAATATGTTAGCAGTGGTTTCGGACGTTAATTTATACTATATTGCCATCTCCAATGCCACCAAGGGCGAAAATTATGCTGCAGCGTGCAATATGTTCATTTGCGATATTGCAAATCTTGAGAGGACTCGGACTCCTCAGCCTGACTCTTCCAGAAAAGCCTTCATATAGCATATTCACAGCCCTTCAGGAAGGATAGACACACCTAACTGTACGAAACATTGAAGATGGAGTACAAACAGCTATAAAGCCATAATATCTGGCCAACGGCCATTCACGTCCATCTGCCATTGAAATCCACTTCGACTGCACTCCCCTAAGCCGAATACCATGTCAATATCTTAGTTTGCACCCGCAGACTCCGGAGAGCATAGCAAATTTCCGATGCTAATTTCTGAAACAGTTTCGTATGTGCAGAAGTGTCCTCTATCTGAAAAGGAAGCAGAAGATGAGAAACCTTGAAAACGCATCAAACCTCAAGACCGAATGAATATATATACTGCAGACGCATGAGTATTGCATCTGACACGTATGCTTCCTTCACCACTCAGAAACCACTACTTTCAACATATCTGCTGCAAATGCGGAAAATATTTAACCAAAAATATCTGTTGCAGACATCATCGCAGTAAGCGCGGATCTGATCCGTGCCTGTGCCATCTGGTGTTTCTCAACGTCGCATCTAGAAACACCAACGTCGCATCTTAGAGTTCGCGAGATAATATAAAAGAAAATAAAAATCGGTAAGTCTGTGATCTAAAGTTCATTAAAAGCTCAGTTGCTCATATCATATATATCAGTATATAAAAGAAACATTAAGAACATAATCTACGTGTATATTCATTCTCTATTACACATTATAATCGGTTCACATCATATCATTACATAATACAAACATTACGAACGCAATACATATATATTCATTGACTATTACACACTAGAATCTGTTCAATTCATATCATTACATAATACAAATATTAAGCTCAATATTATGTATTATTATAAATGGTAATCTGATAATAATTCATACTTCATAGCATATCGTTACATAATAAAAACATAATACTTATACATTCATGGATTTTCACAAATCATAATCCCGATTCCCGGAGACAACAAGTTTCTGTCCTCCATGAAATATTAAGAACGAAATACGATTATCTAACTTTATCTTCATCTTCATTAAGCATAACAAACATTAATCTGTTCATACTAACTTCATAGCATATCATTAGATAACAGAAAAGAACAGCAACGTCTTGATCATCAATTTGATCGATTATTATATATTACAATCCCGATCCTCGGCGATAACATGCGTTGAAGCGCTACTGCTTACTGCCATCGATATGAATGATCTTATTGGCCCTGTTCCGACGAATCCGTATTGCACTATCTATCAAATCCGTAAAGCATGATGATAACTATAATAATATTAATAGACGACAGACAGCACGTCAGATCTACGCCATTTGAAAGTCGCACCGCCTGTTACAGGCCCATTCGCCTTTCAAAACGAAAGGCAAAAACTTATCAATAAAAAGCCAAACGTAAAACTTCTGTTTGAAAGGTAGACGTGAGAGGCAGAAATGTCATGCCAGGTCAAAACGTGAGGATGCTTTTCTCTCCGAAACAGCAGGAAAAGGCCGAAATCCTCTTACACTATCCTTGTGAAAGGCAAGACACGAGATGTAATCGTCACATGAAAGGTCCAAAGATAGAGAACCGTGAATCTGAAGGGCAGGTATGCACGTCAAGCGTGGGCACAAAAACAAAAGAGAGAGGTGGATCTTCTGACATCATCAAGGTAATGCGTTAACAGAGGTAGGTGAAGCCAGCAAGGAGCACGGCACTCCTTCTCAGGCCCCATACTTGGATGACTTCCACGTGTCAAACCTCACGCGATCAAAATCGTTGTGACCACGTGGCAACATTTGAAAAGATCTGGAAATATCCAACGGCGTAGATCTAAACTTGGAGGCATATGACTAAGGGACGGGGGAGGCGTGACGGCAGGTCAGCGTTGAAATGCGATGATGGGGTGGTGTCCGTCAATGGTGGTTTGCGTGTGTGTGGGCACAAATAATTTTGTATGCCTTTGCCTTCAATTTCATTGTTTTTTGCAAAGATCCTCAACTTTTTAAACAATTGACTACCCCATCATGGATGGGACACAACAACACTTTGGCCTAGGCTCTATCTTCCAACCCTAATTCCTTAAGGTTGCTCTCAGCAAGTCCCCAAACCCAGTTTAAGTTCAAACCTGGTTAGATATTTTGGAGACTCGGCTAGCTATTTGGGTGAGTAGTGGATTCAAAGGGTGGGTAGAAAAGGTCTCGGATGTCTGTCTCTTGTGAAACCTTCAATAGCTTTCTTTGGTGAGCAGTGGTGGCTTCAGAGGACCTTCAATAGCTTTCTTTGGTGAGCACTGGTGGTGGCTTCAGAGGACCTTCTAACAATAGGGACAACCTCTTACTACTTAGGGTGCTTTCACACCGAGGATATTTGATAGAGAACGAGGGTACATGCAAGGGCCCATCCAGGTAGATGGAGGAACCTCCACCCACTTTTGTTTGCACCCTCGAACTTACTTAGGAATACCCTCATATGTTTCATATTAGCTTTGGGTAGCAACAAGCACGATGACATGATGGTGACTAACCATTGGTCTAGACTCTAGAGAATTTGGAAGGGAATATGGAGGTTTAGTTTATTATAAGGTGCTCCTATATGGCATATGAGAGCAATATTTTGGGCTTGTCCATCTTATCCCTGGCCAAAGAGTATTTATGGTCCAAAACGGTGGAAGAGGTCGTTCTCACCATCTTTTCCATTTGTGCCATCCAAGCTCTCCTAAAAAAATTTCACACGAGAGCATTGACAATTACAACAAGACTAACAAGGCTAACAAACGTAAAGATTTGGGCCCACGTGTGGCATTCAAGTTGGTCATAGCTTGAAAGTGGAGGTGGCAACATATTAAGACCACCTTCATACCAAGGAACAAACTAAATGGTAATTGAGTTTACCAATTCATTTACCAAACACTATTACAGTATAAAACCCTCCTTAGTATGATAAAAGACTTTTACTTCCAAAAAAATTTGAAATTCATTTTGCAAGCAAGCAGAAGCTCGTGTGGAGTCTGCCACTTGAGATGCAATGCATTATCTAGTTGAAAATGAAGAATTCAATTTTTGTACGGATGGGAAGCCCAAAACAACTCCCTTCAATTCTGGAACTACGTATAACATTGATCATGAGGAATATAACTTATGGGAAGCAACACAAAATGCTTCAACCCTAACTAAAATAGTCAAACTACTAAAGACATCAATAGAAAATGGAATACAGGAGCATTCTCATCAAGCAAGATATACAATCCACCAACAAGAGTTATATCAATTTCATTTTTTACTTTATATATGGAACGTAAGAGAATCATTTTCCCATTAGAAGATGCATGAGAGAAAATTTGAGCACAAAAGGGGCCATTTAAAAAGATACTTTTTATTTTTATTTTCTCAAAAGTTTCTTTCACATGGACCAATCAAAACACTCAAATTTGAAAATCTACGTAACGTAGCTCCTTCAAATTAATTTTTTTTCTTTTTAAAAGAACTGTAATTTTGCGTCGGGGGCAGCCCGTAAATAAGCCATTTTATCTATAGTATAGTATGCAGTTTAGCAAATACAAAGAAAAAAAAAAGTGTAACTTTTGAACGACAACTCGGATTGAGACGATTACGGTGCCATTAGAAAGTCCTCGACGAGAGCTTTTCAACGACACTCAACATGATCTAGTTTTGAGCTATGGCGAAGAAGTTAAATTTGTATGATACAAATTTGAAAATTGAAACCATAGATACTCCTATGCATTCTGCATGCATAAGTAGGAAGTGATTTCGAGACATATCCTGGGGGTTGATCCATGTAGACCTCTTTGTCTAGCTCACCATGCAAGAAGGCTGTCTTCTCGTCCACAATGTGAATCCTGAGGTCATAAGCAGCTGCATATGCAAATAGTAAACGTAGGGACGAATGTTTCATGACAGGGAGAGAAGGTCTCAGAATAGTCAATACCATATCTCTGAGAGAATCCCTTCGCTACAAGTCTTGCCTTATACTTTGAGACATCTCCATTTGGTCCATACTTTAGCTTGTATACCCATTTGTATTTTACAGTCTTTCGCTTATCTGGTAATGGTTGCAACGTCCATACTTGATTTTTCCTCATGGATTCCATCCCCTCATTCATGGCTTGGATCCATTTGTCCTTCTCTGGACATTCAATTGCTTTCGCGAATGTCTATGGTTCGCCACTGAATCCACAGAACTCTCCTGATGTAGAAGCAGAGCTGTCTGGCACATATCTTGTCGGCATCATGACTCTGATGCACTTGATCTGCAAGCAGGCATTCCTTTAGGTGATACAGATTGCCTTTTCTTCTACCTTGAGTGATCAGGGTACTAGTACTAGCATCAACAACATTGCATGCTTCGTCTGAGAACATCACACACATCCCTGCATCAGCTATTCTTGCAACAGATAGCAAGTCCTGTTGCAGTGTAGGCACGAATAGAACATCTTCGAGTCATCTGTCTCTGCCATTCGTGTTGAGCCACAGTGAACCAATACCATTCACTCGGTGTTTGGATCCATCTCCAAGAACAATAAATCTTGATGGATCGGCACTTCGAAAATCAAACATGATTCATCCTGATGTAACGAACTGTGAGGTAGCTCCTGAGTCTAGGATTACCTCCTGTGTGTTAGGTGTTGACATTGCACACATGTCTGCACAGATGTAGGCGGTCGAATTACCACAATTCGATCTTTCTTCGCCCATTTTAGAGCTCTCTGGCTCCTCGACATAGGACGAACTATTATTGTTCTCCTGTCTATTTTGTGCTGATTTGTTTCTTGGGTTCAAGAGGCAGTCCATGGCTGCATGACCTTCTTGTGGCAGTGGATACACTCAATTTTTGGATTGAGCCAACACGAATCGACAGTGTGTCCTTCGCGTTTGAATCTCACACAGGTGATATTTATTATTAGATATGTGCAAATTGCAATCTAGTTTGCAGCTTAAACCAGCTTTTGATTGTTTTCTCAAAGGACTTGCTCAAGTGTGCTTTTTTTCTTCTAGCGGTTTAGACTTTAGAGTTCTAGATATTGAACTATGTCACTCTGGTATGCTCTTGGCCAGATTGTGCATGAACTTTGAATTGATAACAAAACAATAATTAGAAGCTCTGGACTTGGGACTATGAAATTGAACTTTGAATGTTAACAAATTAGACGGTCTCTGGACTGGAGACTGGAATGTGGAAATAGGGATAGAGCCATAGACCACAAGATAAACGTAAAACGACTAATGAAAGGAATGAGCCTTTGCAACTCCCTTCTTTCATTATTCAATAAATCGGACAGATCGTCGTGTTCATTGTCGTTATTGTCTTCTTATGTTCTTAGCAATAGCCCAGGCCCCATACATAAATATTAGACGGGTCTATTGAACATAGCTCTGCGCACGTTCCCAAGTTTTTGTCATGACTAATACATAGTACGTAGTAGTACATATTACAATTATAGTCTACATTGACTATAAACTTCAAGGTTTTCAGCTTTAGAAAAAACAACCAACTATCAATCACATTTGGAAGATAGAATTTGAGCTTTCAAGACTTAAATTACATGTCTCAGGCCAAACAAGCTGAAAAAACTAGCATTTTATTCTTATCCTGAATTTTTATGGAACTAACACAAAATCAACAATCGTAGTATAGGTAGGCTATAGCCAAAACATGACCTAAAATGCATGCTATAATTATCAATATGCTAAGACTTTTTTAAGAGTTAGAATTGGCCTGTTCTCCTTCATGCACACTCACAAATTTGAATGCCTCAAGGTTACTCTTGCAAACCTGTGACATTTGCGACAACTTCAAAATCTCAAAATAAACACACAAGGTTTTTGAAACATATCATAATACAGATAACAAGTAGCAATTTGAAACAACAAATCCGAACAAAAGCCTAAAGAGCTGAAACAATCAAATGCTAATATTAGGAAAAAACTATAACAAATTGATAACCATTAATGTTGAAAAATATGAAAATATGCATTTACACTATTGCAAAATGAAAGTTGAGATGAAACGCACAACACTTTTTCGCTAGTGTTATAAAAAATATGTCTATATTCGGCTGATGTAGCCCACGATTGAATAGTAGCAACAAAATCAATTGATTCCACATCAGCACTTCCTTCAATGGAGATGTGCATCAAAGCATCCATTGCTTCCAAACTATTTCTTTTTTGGTCCTTGATAAGATTCATCTTGCTGAAGCCTCTCTCACAAGCAGCTGAGTTAGCACATTGCACGAGAGCAATGCATGCTAACATATGCAATTATACTTTTCTCTTAATTGTTCGTTGGACCCAATTATTGACCAAGTATCTCGACAGGATCTCCCAACCCAATCTGTCATTGCTTGAATTTTGAATGTCTTGTATTCTGCCCTTACATCTTGTAAATCAATTATCAAAGGAATTGAAGTTCCGACATTGTCGACTTTTGTTGTTGCATAAAATTCACCAAGTTTATTGATGTCGCTATAACCGTAGTCTTTCATTTCTCGCATGCACTTCGGAATGTTGATAGGGGATAGTACTTTGAAAGAGCCTAGATGGCCCATGTCTTTGCACTGTTGTAACAAACCTTCTACTATAGCATGAGCAAAACTCTTTTAAAAAGCTATTGCCTCATCTGAATCAGAGCCTTAAATACATCTTTTGATCTCAATATCATAATACATATTACCACAAAGACAAGCTTGCAACCTTCTCAATTATCCCTTTTCAAGACCGTATTATGGAAGAAGAGGATAGCCTTGCTATCGCATGTTCTAGCATTTAAGGTGGTGAGTGGTTCTTCAATGTACTCGAGTTGAATTGTGGCAATGTCGCTTGATACAATCCCCGATATGGCTCCCACCTCAATGTAATCTCTTTGAAAGATTAGGCTCAATATTGACAATCGGCCAAGAATGTCAACTAGAAAATGCAAGCTGTATAGATTCTTGAAATCACATAGATTTTCTAAGAGCTTTTTAGTGGCAGCAGCTTGAATTGTTTTTTTTTAACTTGCTAGTAGACGATAGGGTAGTTTCAAAGGCATCTTCATCAACATCAAGAACTTCATCATATCAATGAATTTCTTTGATTGTTTTATCTTTTTCTTGATAGCTTGTTTCAACTTTTATTGCATGTATGACAGGTTGGAGAATGTCACACATTCTTTTAAGGGAACCATGTCGACTTAGCCATCTAGTACTAATCACTCTTGTCAATTTCAAAACATCATTGGCCAATTCTATTTCTAATGATTGTAGAAGTGCTAGTCGTTTGCAACTATTGGCAAAAAATGCGACAGTTGAGTTAACAAGTGCATCAAGGAATTTAGCATAGGGCAATTTAGAAGCTGGAACAGAACAAGCAAGGTTACATCTATGGGTGACACAATGTATATTTGATAAAAAAAAAAGACAAACTAATTTTAATCTAGTTGCAACTCCAAATTTTAAACCTACCATGACTCCAGCTCTGTCAAAACCAAAACCAACAAACTTCTGAATGTCAAGATTAGAAGTACTAATGATACCAATTATGGCATCATATAAGGCTTCTGCATTGGCTACGGAAGTGAGACATAAGTAAGAGGTTATAGGACTACAATTATCAAGGTAAGTTATGTACACTACTAATGACTTGGTATCAGATATATCACTAGATTCATCTACCATAAGTCCAAAAACTGGACTTTGCTTCACTTTTTCCAATAAGCTTTCTCAGAGTGAGTCACCGATATATTTTACAAACTCCGCACATGCTTTATCATGCTGATAAAGGTTTTTGGTCATTGTTTTTACCCCGCATATTCTAAATAATTGCAACAAAGACTGAAATTTAGTATATGCAAGATTTTCTTTCGCGATATAATATGCAACTATGAAAAGAGTCCAAAATTGGTCCATTTCTGGCCACATAAGGTCATATTGGCCACATGTAGTGCATTTCTTTTAGCCTCCATCCGATCTTTATAAATGTCTTTGTGCTGCTTAGACCTTCCATGGTCTAGCCATGTGCTAGCATGGATACTTGTGCTCCCTACAGAGCCAAAAATATTTTGTAGTCTGTTTGGCTGCTGCTTACACACTTTGCAAAATACTTTTCCCAGGTCACGACTGAATTCCAGCCAAGGATAATCGATAAGCCAACGATCTTGCCATAGATTGAATGCTTCTTTGATTCTGGCAGATTCAAGACTTTCTTTGTCATTGGAAGGCTTAATCTGTTTGTTCTCAATGCTAGTTTCACCTAGATCGCTGCATCCATCACAGCCATGCGTGGTATGCCTTCTCCTTTGAAAGCCAGGCATATTAAAAATATTTGACTGCTTTCGTTTAGAGTACTTTACTAGATTCTCATTTATGCTCTCCTTAGAAGCATTAAGTTGATTTTTACTCATGCTCTCCTAAGAAGCGTCAGGTCGATTTTGATTCATGCTCTCTTTAGAGGCATTTTGTGACATGATTTCCAAATGTGTTAGCCACAGATTAATTTTCAAGCACAAAATTCTGCCAAGATGTGATTCACATTTGCTATCTTTTAGTTGCGTGAAGTGTGATTATAGCACAATTGCGATTTGAGGGAGCTGCACATGAAAAAGTTGTTTGTCAATTATCTTGTTATGAAGTTATCACACTATCTTTTAAGTCACTACTAACACAATACAATTATGTTCATAATACTTTGTGTTATGTAGTTCAGGATGAATATAAAACAATAGTTACATTTTATATTTGTTAGAGAATCTCTCACGAATTTACAATTGTTGTCTAGGACTCCAGGTTATCATCAACAAAACAAGATTTATCGAAGATTTAACTTTAACGTCCAAAAGATCTTATTAAAATATCAAATTTTGTAGGACAAAATCACGGCAGGTCTCATTCACCAATGTGCATTAAATAAAGTACATATTGAATGCTTTACTCCTTTCTGGTGTTTCCATGCATACATCCAAATGAGCATTATACTACAAACTCTAACAAAAAGAATTAACAAATAAACTTGTCACAGAATATGCCATCAATATGTTAAACAAATGGACAAAATCTGAAAGGCATGTTCTTATAGATGCACAAGGGAGGTGAGACGAATGACTCACTCAATTTTAGTGTTGGAAAGTTGCTTGATAGTGGTTGTGATGTAAAATTCAATTCCAATACTTGCTTTATCAAGAAAAATGATGAGATCCTAGCTAGTGGATCTAGATATGGTGAAATCTTCAAGTTGAATTCTTATGAGAATGCAAACTTTTGTGAAGTTGCTCTTTTGTCTAAGGAGGAGTTATGGCATAGAAAGTTGGGGCATCCTAACTTTAAGTCTATGTTTTCTATGATCAAGAATGATAAGGCTATTGGCCTTCCAAGATCACTTTCCAAGGATATCAAGCCTTGTGAGGCTTGTGCTATTGCAAAATCACATAGAAAGCCATATCAAAAATCTTTTATTAAGACTACTCATCACTCGGATGTTCATTTTTCTTCCTCTAAAAGTATTGGTGGTGCAACTTGTTTTGTCACCTTCATTGATGATTTTACAAGATATACTTGGTTGTATCTACTTTCTATAAAAGAGAGTAGGGATGTTATTTTCCATGCAAATAAAAAATACATCTTTGAGGAGGCCGAGATCAAAGATTCTCAAAAGGATTCTCCTATCGTCACCCTTGAAGATTATCATGGAGAGATGGAGCCGAGAATTGAGGAGGAGTTACCTCAAATCTTTTCACCAAGGAGATCACAAAGAGAAAGATCCGAGCCTAAGAGGCTTACATATGGAGATAAAGACAAGCAAGTGGAACTCAACTCCACTAATTATGCTTATTTTGTTTCACATGAAGAGCCAAAGGATGTATATGATGCACTCAACTCAAAGAACTGTTTTCTAGCCATGGAAGCAGAATATGATGCATTGATTGCCAACAAGACATGGGAGCTTGTGGATCTTCCATCCAACAAGCACACCATTGGTTGCAAATGGGTTTTTCGAGTCAAATATAATCAAGATGGCACAATCAACAAGTACAAGGCAAGACCTTGTGCAAAGGGTTCTGCTCAAGTTTATGGACTTGATTATGAGGAGACTTTTGCTCCAATTGCAAAGATAGTATCAATTAGAATCATGATTTCTATTGCTTGTGTTTTCAAATGGCAAGTTTTTCAACTAGATGTCTCTAATGCATTTTTAAATGGATATCTAGAAGAAGAAATTTATATGGATCAACCTCTTGGGTTCATCCAAGACAAGAACAAAGTCTGCTTGCTCTTCAAAAGTCTATATGGACTAAAGCAAGCTCCGAAATTTTGTTCATATTCTCGACTTAACACCTTTCTTGATTCACTAGGATTTAATCTTAGTAACTATGATCCTTCCTTGTATGTCAAGTTTTATGATAGAGATATTGACATTCTTCTCATTTATGTTGATGATATCATCCTAACAGGAAGTTGTACCAAGTTAGTTGAGGAAACCAAAATTGCACTTGAAAAAGAATTCAAGATGCAAGATCTTGGAAAAATTCATTACATATTAGGATTAGAGATTGACTTCCATAGTGAGAAAGCTTTTGTATGTCAATCCAAGTATGCTCTTTCATTGTTAAAAAAGTTCAATATGCTAGATTGTAAGAGTATTGGTACTCCTATGGAGCAAAGTAAAAGACCCTAACAAAGGTGATGAAAGATCCTTCGTGGACATCACTCTTTTTAGGATTCTTATACGCTCCTTAATATGGATCACCATAACTAGGCTTGATGTAAGTTTTACTGTTCATAAGTTGAGCCAAGCTATGCAAAGTCCTACTATTCATCATTGGAAAATGGCCAAAAGGGTACTTAGGTACATATCTTCAACTTATGATTATGGTTGGTTATAGTTGGCTATTCTGACTCGGATTTTGCAAGTGATAAAGCAGATCGGAAATCTACAAGTGCATATGTCATATATCTTGGAGGAAACTTGATATCTTGGCTTTCCAAAAAGCAAGATACCATATCACTCTCATCTTGTGAAGCTGAATATAAGGCACTTACTACTACAACAAAAGAAGTGCTTTGGATCAAGAGGTTGCTAGTGGCACATCGAGGTTGCACATCACTTCGTGAGAGAGAAGCTCCTTGGAGGGGAAATCTACTTGGAGCACATCGACACATCATCTTGTATTGCAGATTTGCTCACCAAACCTTTGAGAAAAAATTCCTTCATCAAGCATAGAGCCAATCTTGGAATAATACCAAGATCCATGTTCAAGTCAACATAGATTGTTTTTAGGAGGAGTGTTGAAAATAAAAAATCATCTATCTTGACTTTAAGCTTGTCACAAACTTTTTTTTATGTAAGATTGTTGTTTCATAATGTAAATGCCAAATTTGGCCTAGAAGGAACTCGAGCTATATGGATTTCTCAAGTCTAGTTGGTAATATACAACTTGCATATAGATTGTAGACTTAGAAATGTCATTAATATGCTTGTAGAAACTCGTGGCATATCACATGCAATGGTTATAAGTGATCCATAGTGACATGCAAGGCATGCACAAAGTGAAATGGACACATGCATGATGATTTGTACAATTCTAGTTGGAAAAATGACACTTGGTAAAAGTAGGTAGAAATGCATGCATGAGAAATGACAAATGTCACTAATACTATAGTTTTCACTCATAGATGTGGATGGAAGGTGGATGGATGTGGTTCTACCTCGAGCTACCTCAAACTCCATAAATATGTGTAGACATTCTCATAATCTTTGATGAAGAACCAAGCTTTGAAGCTATTCCATGCCATTTTGGATCTACACTATCATTTGCTTGAATATTGCTCTCTCATTCTTTTTCTAACTCGAGTTGAGGCTTGTGCTCATGCATTAAATTCTTGTACTTTTTCTCTCTTGTTAATCAAAGATATCACTCTTTGATTCTTAGCATGCTAGATTGTGATTAAGCCATTAAATTCTGTACTAGATCTTGATATTCAATCTAGATTCAGTTTGTGTGCTAATCATAAAGCTTAATAAGATTATTCACATTTGAGGATCATTCCCCACATGTGTGAACTTGCTTGGAAATTTTGTTAACCGGACACTCAGAAACTTCAATGAAAGTGGCCCAAGTATTACAAAGATCATTCAGCCAGAGCCCTCTAGTTGTACAGAGACCAGCTAAAGACTCATGAGGCCATGCTTACAACAAAAGATACCGAGCTAGCTACCCATGTGACACACTCCAAAAAAAAGAGCAGGCCCTCAAGCACACCGACTCTGAGCTGAAAGTCTTGAAGAAGCAGTTCACCATGGTTCTAGTGTTCTCCACCACTCTAGATGACAATCTTCTTTTTATTTTTCAATACCTTATTAAATTAGCTTTATTAATTTTCTTTGCCATTCTCAACCCCCCCCCCCCCCCCCTCTCTAATTCAGAACTCGTTCGCATTTATCAACTTGCATCGGAGACGAATAAGAATATACTTGTTTTTGTTGTCCTTACTGGCTTTTTTCAAGTCAAGGTTTTCGGCTATTTTTGTGATGTTTTTGGGGTCCTCTGTTCCGTTTTGTTGCAGGCTTTTGACCATCATCAATTTTCCACATGATTAATGCTTCTAATTGGAGCTAGATCACATGCATGAACCCCCCCTCTTTGTTCCACCCCCGTTCATCCCTTTATCTTCACAACACACACATGTACGGTATGTGTTAGAGTACCAGGCTCACAGGAGCAGAGAAGCCGTCAGATGCCTTGGCAGAGCATATCAAGCATTGCCACACCACCGCCACCACCATTCTAGAAGCCTTTTGTCTTGCCTATAACGAGCTCCGGACCCTCTATTACGACTGCCACCAATACCATCCTGCCACCCTCATTATATTCTACAATGTGGCCTTGGCACATTGTAATGCCATCATCCAAGATCCATCCATCCGCCATCCTTGCTCCATTTATGACTTTCTGTTCATCAAATCCACCTCCACCATTGACTACCAGCAGCTTCAATCTCATTCTCCCATTTCGACCTCCAAACTGGCGGAGACCGCACCTTCGACCATGATATTCATTACGCTGCATAGGCTGAAGCCACCACCTCCCTCCAAATAGATCCAAGCATGCCCGATCTCGAGATCGCACCTCCTCCTCATGGCACTTCACCACCTCGCGCTTTTGCCTCATGTCGCTTCTTCACCACCTATCACTTCATCACCCCCCAAAGCTGATCCTCCATCCACCTCCACCATTCTTCCTCGCATTGTCGACAATATTTCTGATCCTACGTCAGCACATAAGCATTGGTACCAAAAGATCATTCCAGTACCTGATTCAGAATAGCCGCCCCTTTTTGTCAAACAATATCCAGATATCAAGACAAGAGGCTAATGTCCTGGCCCTTCTGCATCTTCAACCAGAATGGTGGAAGGCAGTGCTCATGCGAAGGAGTTAATAAAAGAGTATCTCACAGCTCCGAAGGCACTAAGAGTAGACCCAATGTATCATCCAATCCCAAAAGACGATCATGGATGGCTTTGAAACTCCCAGTGTCGGGGCCTATAATTGGCAATAGTAAAGTCTGAACAGGGTTGGAAAACAATGGTCGATTTCAACAAGGTCCTCATTGGTTCATGATCGGCGTGACTAATTCTCTAGATCCCATCGTTCTGGAAGCCTACTATAACATGGAGACGCTTCTGACAACCGAAAAAGTGGATACCAGGTGGGACATGTGCTTCGGCGAGTACTGTTTCAACCCCAATAAAGCCTTCAAGATGCCAACAATCGAGGAACAAATCTCCCTATACCAGACCTACCATCGCCTATCTGCAACATCTTTTGTTAATATAGCGAGGTTGGAAAGATGGTATACAAGGGATTTTTTGGAAAATATGCACCCGGTGTTCGGCCCAATATGCTCGCAATCCATAACGTGCAGCACATTGTGGTCCCGTTTCATCTGCGTGGTCGCTCAAACTCATCGACAAATCCGAGATGTTGAAGATCAGAAGGGCAAGAAACTCGAGCAAGTTCCATGAAGTATGTATCACTCCTTTGTATCCATTCATAAATAAAAAATAAAAATAAAAAAAAACCCACAAAAAACATCCAAGGACTCACTTTTATTTTCTTGTTTTTCAACATTAGTTCCATTTTATCTTTTTTATGTTTCTTTTATTTCAGCAATCAATTGTCTATAAGCTTTCTCTGTTTTCCCCTCTCAAACTACATTTTGTTGCCAAATTTTTGTTTTTTCTCTCACTTTTCACAGATTCTCCACCCCATCTTGTCTATACCTCTTTTCACCTTCTTTCGCCACAGTCTCACATTGCCACGAATGCCAATGCCAAAGACATACGCAGGTGCTAAGGGACTGTCACCAAATTCGCAGTAGGAGCGTGTTAGAATATTCCTATGAAGATTCTTCTAATGAACTCCAGATGCTAAAGGAGCCTAATGCGATGAAGTCGAGCCACCAAACTATGTTAAAAGAGCATCGACAAATCACCGAGAAGGACTTTCAAAATCCATATGTATTGGGAACGCCATGCCAGAGAAGTCGACAAATCGCGGCCCAATCAATGAATAGAAACAAAGCCCAGCGCCTCACCAACATATCTTACGGCAACGGGAATAAAATCATGGTCGAGCCGACTTAACGATGTAGATCTACCTGTAATTTAATGTCAGGCACCCATAGAAAGTGCGCTGTACTTGTAAGCCTATGGCATGAGAATTAGAAGTAGATCTATGCTCTAATGGGCCTAAAACGAAAAGGACCCAAGTAGTTGAAAATGCAATTTGGCTTAAAAAGTTTTAGAAAGTCAAGTTCTTATGGCACATGGTTTCGGGTGCACCAAAAATCCTAACCTTAAGTTGGTCTATATAAGGGCATGTGACACCATTTTGTAATCACTTTTTATGAGAGAGAGAGAGAGAGAGAGAGAGAGAGAGAGAGAGAGAGAGAGAGAGAGAGAGAGAGAGAGAGAGAGAGAGAGAGAGAGAGAGAGAGAGAGAGAGAGAGAGAGAGAGAGAGAGAGAGAAGCCTCCTGCTGCCATTCTTACTTTGCGAAGCCCTCCTTTTTTACTTGTGTATGATTGATTGTGGATGATGAATGTTTGTTGTTGTTTAATCATGCTTAATCATGCTATCACATTCTAGAATGATCATTAGCACTTGCTTCCATCCAACTAATTCACAAAATCACTTTCAATCAAAATAGGAGCTAGAAAATCCCTTAGAGTGATCATTAGGATCCATTAGGTATATTTCCCATTCATTGTTCACCTCCCTTGAGAAGATAAGCCTCAAGAAGAGAAGATCTAGAGCCATAAATGCCTAGATAAGCCAAGAAACCAAGATCCAAGAAGAGGATAAATCCAAAATCAAAACCCCAGAAAGAAAAAGAAAGAAGATAGGCACCTCAACCCACATCTAAGCCATTCCACCTTTAGATCCAACACCAAGATTGACACCCTTGGTAGGCTTAGATCTCACCTTTATCTTGTAGTTTGTCCCTCCCCCCATTGGATCAAAGCCCGTACTAGATTGATACTCACCCGGTTGGAGATCCAAGCCCCTTCATTGCCCTCTTGATCAAACTGACTAGGGAGACATGGAAGGGTCCAACACACCTTTTATTGATACTTTTCTTTACTTGTCAAAAAACATAAGAATGAAAATAAATAAAATAAAAAACAAGTGGAACACCACCATTGTATTGGCACTGAAGCGATCCAGTACCAGCTGCCTCTACTACATTCTATTGCTTAGCTATGGCAACTCCACTTGCGCAGTTGTCACAAGTACAAATGTTCCTTGGTGAAACAATTCAACAATACACCTATAGAATTTACAACATGGTGAAGAGTTGTAATCCACCTATGCCTATGGAAACCAAAATGGCGAACTATTAAGTCGGACTGCTCAACGAGATCAGATCTAGCATGGCAGACTTTGCATCCTATACTTCATTTGTACAAATTTGTCAAGATGCCACTCTTATGGAAGCCAAGATGGTGGATCATCCCTATTCTCACACTAGATCATCGAATGGGACACCAGAGGAATCCGAATCAGCAATGCGAGACAATCTGGCAAGAGAGGAAGAGATGGCTTCACAATAGAGTTCAGATGAAGAACCAAGTGTTGAATGTCACAAGGTCGACCAAGATTATCAAGAAGATGGCCAACATAAGCCTAAGGCCTGTAGAATGAAGATCCTTCAACTGGACCAGTGTGGATATTGTTATGGAAATCATGCATGCACTGAATGTCCAGTTAGAAATCCTCTGCAAAATCAAGGGCATAATGCAGAACATAAGGTTGGAGGTCCGAATCAAGAAAGGTCAAACTTGATGATAAGCCAACAAGAGGATCACTCAACGGATGTAAAGGGTTTTGTCCTGAGCACATCAAGATAATCCTTAACCGGAAAAGGTGGAGTGGAACTCTTGGTAATATCGTCAAGCACATCTTAGAAATCAACTGAAGACCATAATAGCTTACCACACTACTATGTGGAGAATGAGAAGGGACATTTGTTACTTGTGTGTGCTTATTGCCTCCGAAGGGATGATATTCTATGCATGGTACAATGTTTTGGATATGGTGGAAGACATCGCCGATCAGAATGCCCACATCGAGGCCAAAATTTCAACGAAGGGTAACTACAACAAAGAAACTTCTACCTATGATCACTGTCACAAGTCGAGACACACCGCAGACAAATGCTGGTTCAATCCAACTATACCTTGCACTCAATACAAGAAAAGAGGACATTTAGCATATGAATGTTGGCACAATCCCAAAGGAAAGCACAAAGGAGAAAAGTCAAATGTTGTAGAATCATCCGAAGATGGTGAGAAAAACGACAATGTGTTCATAGTTGTCAATGAAGAGTTAGCGACCTACAGGCAGCATGAGTATGATATAAAGCCACATCTCATATAACCTGCAACAAAAATGTTTTGACGACCTACAAGGTAGTGGACAACACAAGAATACTGATACTAGGTAGTGCTCGGGAAAATCTTCATAGTTAAGGAATGAAACGACAAGTTTGGCTAAAAATCGTTATGCAAATATTTTAGAAGGATGCAGCCTTCCTAAAAACAGGCATTTTTTGAAATATGATGGATTCTCCTTGGTTAACTTTGTATTGTGCTAGACCTATGATTAGTTTTCAAACTTGGAGGATTATATATATTATACATAGAAAAATATAGGATTTTTTTATGGCTTGTGTAAAAAAATACTGGAAATATTTTTACAAGTGGTACTTGTAGGATTACCATACAATCTTTAAAGTTTGCCCTGCCCTTAAAAGATCTAAGACATTCAACTTTCAAGTCACAACTTAAGTCTTACAATACTTACAATAGCCTTGGGTCCTGGGCCTTGGACCTTAAGTCTTAAGCCTTAAGGTTTAAAGCCTGAACTTTGAAGGCTTAAATAAGTAATTACTGCCACAGTGCCACTTGGAAGTTGGAGACTGGACTCTAGAGTTTGGTCTAGGCTCTAGCTCGTCGCTTAGCCATGTGGCAATGATGCAAATGCCAAGTGACAGGCTCCAGCCCAAAAACTTTTAATGCACTTGAATGCGATGTGAGAAGGCGTGCCCATTTGCTTTATGCTTTAGCCTTCAGGGCCCAGGCTTCAACGACTAGACTTTAGAGCCTCCTTTACACACTCAGACAGTGCTGTAGCAGGCTTCAGTAGACTGCAGTTGGAACTTGGAACTTTTCAACTTGGTGCTCGTTGAGTGAGCTGCAGCCTGCGAGTAGCGAGTCGAAAGAGTAGGACTGCTGGTTGTTGGAGCTCAGAGCAGGGTGGAGGTGGAGCAGCGAGCATACTTTCTCACCTTCTTCTTTTTCTTGAAGCAGTGAGGGCTGAGGCATGAGCAAAGTGACTGAGGCTTGAGCATTGAGAAGCAAGCCATAGCCTGGAGCTCAGAGCGGGGTGGAGGTGGAGCAGCGAGCGGGCAGTAGTGGAGGTGGAGCAGCGAGTGGGCTTTCTCGCTTTCTTCTTTTTTCCACATCCAATGTTAATTGGTATCTCTAAGTGTTCATGTGGGCATGTATTGGATTCCTTGGGTACTCATCTTATGCGTTGTCCATCAGGTGGAGAACGTATTGTTTCACATGATTCCATTCGTGATGCCCTGGCTGCTATTGCTCATGATAGTGGCTTTCATGTTGTTCAAGAACAGACACACATTTTACCAGGGCCTTCTTCGCAATCTACGCGACGACGAGTTGACCTTGTTCTCTCGCGTGATGGAATTCGTACTCTGGGAGACGTTGTAATTGTTGATCCCTCTCGTCAGGACCTTCTTAGTCGTTCTTCCACCATGCAAGGGGCCGCTGCATCTCAAGCAGCTCAAGAAAAGGAATGAGATTATAATGATCGTGCACTCATGGTTGTCTTCACAAGAAAATTAATGATTTTTTATCTTTATGTGCGGAGCTTATGGTGAAACGCCAAGGACAAAGCATGACCTTACCTTCCGTCATTATTTCTTTCTACCGCCATATTTCTATAGCATTACAATGTTCACAGGCGATTTCAATTCTTCGACGGGCTTAGTTTGCAGGAGCGGCTGCTTCAAAGCTTCCTGCACTACCTATTATTGGATCTATTTTAGTTAGTGATTTACATCAGGCAGTTGGTTTTGAGTAATTTTTTTTTCTTCGTAAGAGATTTTGCAATAGGTTTCCCAAGGAGTGAATGGAAGACAAGACTTGGGGTTACCTTGTGGAGACTAAAAGTACTACTAGCAACTCTTGATCGTCACGTTTGTAGACTCATTTGTTGAATGTTCCTTGATAGCTGTGAAATTTCAGTGAATCCACGCTAGCCAATTCTCGAGTACTTTGTGTCTCCTCAAGGCTCATAGTTTGCAATACCATCTGAAAAATACGTCTCCAAACTATCGTTTTCCTTTCCTCGTTTCTTATAGTTGCCGCTAGAGGCCGCTTTTTTCTTCCCGCAGCGGTCCTGAGAGTCTGGCTTGGACAATTTCTGGCAATGATTAGTTTGCCCGCCATTAGCATTCCGCTGCAGTGCCTTGCATCCAAGATAAGACCTAACAGCAACATCAGCTCGAAAAAGTGCTATCGTCATTCTTGCGATGGAATGAAGAACCCATGTCACAGGTCAGGTAATTTTATGCTCAATATTCAGTGGAATCAGCCTACGATGTCCAGATGCCCTAACAATTCTATCACAAACAGTTAGATCTTACTACACGGCAAATTCAAGCTAATCGGAAACTGACTCCCCAAGCTCAAAATTCTAAATGTCAGATTAAACGTTTGCATCATAGCTATGAACCATTTAATTCTGCATTTATCAGATCAGAATCCAGATGCTCACATCTCAGTTATAGACCAAATTTTGCATTATTTATACTAATCAGATATTTCTACTTTATGGCAATTGCTCTTTATGTGCCTTGAGTGGATAGAACTTGGGATGGCTTGATTGCTCACAAAAAGTTGGCAAAGTCTTGTAGTGTTGCATTGTCAACTTGAAATGAGATGGGACAAGCAACTTAGCTTCCTATGTTTAACCACGATCCCCAACCTAAACATACATAAGCACACAAAGGCCAACATTCAAGCTTGCATTGGCTCCACAATTCCCGACTTAGACATTCATTACAAATTAATCTAGCCCTACACCAACGTGAGCTCCATAGAGCTATCCTTTTACCATTCAAGCAAGACCAACATAGCCAACATGCCAACTAACAAAACCCAAAAGCAAAGTTGGAGCCAACTTAACCAATTAGCATATTCACAAGCCTAGAGAGCTCGTGTGCTACTCTCACTCATATGGTTAAGAAAAAAGTTGTTATTGGCCCTTTCAATTAAAATTGGCATGTAGAGAAAAATTGATGGTTTTTAGTCCATAAGCTCATCTTTATTGAACATTGGTGGACTTGACATTCAAATTGATATTAACTAGTCTTCTAGCAACATGAGTTTGGCATAGAGTGTGGCTAATGTTAATAAGGGGAAGTGAGATTTGGCACTTGAATACTGGAGCTTCTCAACCATTTTTTCACTATCAAGCATGGTCAAAAGACAACCATAAGAACAAAAAGAACATTGGAAAGTGATAGAACTTTAGAAGAAGCAAGTTTCAATGCAATGTTGCCAATTCCTTCAATAGAGCATTCATGATCATTTGTAGTATAAATAGATATTTTAAGTCCTTTATAAGATACACTCCTTTGAACAGCACATATGTGAAGAGGCTCCACTATCGATGTACCAAGCTCCATCTTTCTTGAAGGATGATGAAGAAAAGCTTGACACCATGAGTGATCCTTCTCCATCACTTGCAATAAAATCTTTTTCTTTCTCATTAGAGAGATTTGCTTGTTTGAGTTGATTTTTCTTTTTGAAGCAATTAGAGACATAGTGCCCCTTCTTGCCACAAAAGAAACACTTGACTTTCTTCTTCTTGGTCTTTGAAGTAGAGGGATGAGATGAGTCATCCTCTTCACCATCTTGTCTCTTTCCTTGGCTTTGTCTTTGTTGAAAACTTGAGAAAATTGGTTCTTGCTCATTCCTTTATGCTTGTCCTTGACAAAGAGAGCTTTGTCACTTCCAATATGCTCGAGTTTGTTCATCCTAGAAAGTTTGTAACTTTGCCTAGCTTCTTCAGAGATGAGAGTTCCTTGAAGAGTTTCCAAATTGGGCAACTCCTCCTTTGATGGTCTGCCGATAGATGGGGTCTTTTAGCCATTTGCCAACAATGCCGACTACCTGCCATTCGAACATCCTGGCATGAATTCACATATACATCACAATATGCACTCTCAGCAACTTATGCTCCACTGATCTGAGTATGAGAAATCGATCCTATATACCCTCACATTTTGGCAGATGGCGTTTTTAGGCCATTCTCCATTGATCGCTTTCTCTTTAAGCCTCTCTTTATGCATTGACTTTACTCACATTTGATACATGACGAATATGACCTAAACAAATATGACTCTTTATTTTCGGCCACTCTCAATGCATGAATTCACATATACATCACAATATGCACTCTCAGCAACTTATGCTCCGCTGATTTGAGTCTGAAAAATCGATCCTATATACCCTCGCACTCCGGCAGATGGGGTCTTTAGGCCATTCTCCATTGATCGCTTTCTCTTTAAGCCTCTCTTTATGCATTCAGTTTACTCACATTCAATACATGTCCAAGAACCACAAAACATACAAAAGCCATCAAGTAGCCACAAGAGCCATCATTAGCCATTTATTTGGTTCATCTGTCCACTCTTTGTAACGACTATTAGACTCCATCTACCGGCAGATGGGGTCTGGGAGCCAATATGGTTTGGCAGGTGATAACGCTTTTTTGTGCTAGATCGTTTTTTTCTTATGATGTATAACAACCTCTGAAATAGCTAATAGACCCCATCTGCCGACAGATGGAGGTTTCACCATCGATGTCAACTGTCAACTTTTTTCATGATGTTACTTAAAATAGGCATAATGCTGAATCCTCTAGCTGAGCTTTGCTTACTATACCCCATCTCCAACAGCCTCATAGAGACTCCATCTGTTGGCAGATGGGGTCTTTCAGTCATTTCGCCATCGATGTCAACTGTCAGTTTTTTTCATGATGTTACTTGAAATAAGGATAATGTGGAATCCTCTAGCTGAGCTTTGCTTACTATACCCCATCTCCAAATGCCTTGTAGACCCCATCTGCCGCCAGATGGGGTCTTTTAGCCATTTCGCCATTGACGTCAACTATCAACTTTGTTCATGATGTTACTTACAATAGGGGTGAGATTGAATCCTTTAGTTGAGCTTTGCTTACTATAGACCCCATCTCCAAATGGCTCATAGACCCCATCTGCCAGCAGATGGGGTCCTTTAGCCATTCACCATTTGCTATATAACTCAGTAGCCACATATATAATTTTTTCTTTCAATCAAAAAGTGAAATGGTTCTTGCATTCTTCCGCCCTTATGGTGACAACTATGTTGTGAATTCTTTTGTCGTTAAGAGATACCCTGTTACTACAGAAGTTCAATGGCAAATGAAAAAAAGTTGGTATGCATATTTGACTCTCGTTGTTTTCATTTGTCAGGTGGTCGAATCTCCATGAACAAGAGAACGACTAGACAAGATGCCTTGTCCAAAGACACTCCTCCTAGTGGTATTGAATTGAATGAAACCTCAAAGAATTCCACACAAGTTGAAGGTGAGAAAGTATTGGTTGGATGATGCTACCGTTGAAAAATTAGATGACACGCATGACTTTGATGATGATTTTGACTAGGAAATTCCTGTTGTTATCTCAAATGAACATAGAAAAGATTTATTAAAAAAATGAGCTAAATTTCCATTATTCCCATCGATCACGGTTCTGTAGACTGCAAATAAATACACATGTAAGGCCTATGCGACAAGAATGTCGGGAAGAGAGAGAGAGAGAGAGAGAGAGAGAGAGAGAATTTGGAAAATCACTAAGTTGTGAAAATTTGGCCTACCTTTGATAAATCTTGATTGAGAAGGAGAGACAAAAGTTAGAAGTATCTAATCTTTCAGTAGGACAATTTTCTAGATTCTCATATTCTCATTACCAAGACTATTTATGCTTACAAATAAAATTGGGCTACACTTTTCAAATGAAGTTAATTATAGCTAGTAGCTTGAATATGCATTCACCAAAAAAATTCTACACAAAAGCCCTTCAAATTGTTTAGTCAACCACAATTATGCATAATTGCAAATATCTCTAGTATATATACAATATGAGGCTCACAAATGAGAATATTAAAATTGAAGTATTCAATAAACTTGACCATCATAATTGTGCTTATGTAAAGTACAAATTTCTTACATGAAAAGTAGATTACTTGCTTCAAAATATACTCCTAGAGACATGCCTGTTAAAAAATCAAACTAGACTTCACCAAGGATATGACCTATACAAAATTTCAATAAATTGATTTTTTAAGCATATTATGCATGCCGGCACCAATTTGTACATTCAACATGGTGATTTTTG
Source organism: Diphasiastrum complanatum (assembly GCA_029204225.1). Taxonomy (NCBI): domain Eukaryota; kingdom Viridiplantae; phylum Streptophyta; class Lycopodiopsida; order Lycopodiales; family Lycopodiaceae; genus Diphasiastrum; species Diphasiastrum complanatum. The sequence goes on along the minus strand of MU835205.1, from coordinate 6,885 downwards.
GTCTAAATTGACTTTGTTTTGAGGTAATTTGCTTTCAAGCTTTTGTCTATGCATAGAGTGCCCTTATGATTATTTCAAAACCTTGTTGTTTCCTTTATCATGTACCTCATTCTTCTTGTGTATATCCTATGCATTTCAAAATATAGCAAAGTTATAGGGAAAGTGTTGATTTCCTAGTAAGTGACATCTAATCTAAGTAATATATGTGAACATTTATACAATATAGAAATGGGCATATGTAAATAAAAAGTGGGTCAAACCTTCAAGTTCTAATCATTAAATGATTTAGATTGAGCATCAACTACATGCTTTAGATAACATGTGTTGTATAGTACTCAAATGTGTAACACTACTATATCTTCTTAAGACGTGTTCTCAATTAGATCTATACTCTTTTGCTTTGAATTTAAAATTTTTGGATTATGGTACTTTCAATAACATTATTCACATTTCAACTTTAGGTCACAATACATGATAAAATTTGATTAGTTTTTTTTTTTTTTGCAAAAATTCAACTTCATTTAATTGAATCTAATTAAAGAAATGCCTTTTGAGTACCAAAAGTTTGGTAAAAAAAAACTCTTCTCTCTAATTTTTTTTAAACAACATTCATGATATATGCCTTCTCGGATCTCAATGGGGCACTAAGTGGATGCTTGGTAGTGCCCACTTTCCATGTTGTAAGTTCCACTTTTCATTTAAGTCCACATGAAATGAATATGGCCAAGGATGGGCAAGGATGCATAATATAAGAGGATGAGCACCATCTACACTTGCATAAGTGTGAAGATTCATTTTTGGATAGATGAGCACACACTATTATTAATTTATTTGATGTACAATAGCGTTAGATCCTTTTGGGATAAATAAGGTTTTGAAAGCTCACATACAACACAATTTCTAAAGGCATGCATGTATAAAAGTTCAATGTAAGTAGCTCTAATGGGCCACAAGGTAGGGGAAAGGGGGACATGGAGTCTCGTTAATCCATAATGTCTCATCAAATTGATAACTCTTGTCGACCGGTGTAATTAACTTGATTACCATAGTTTGTTTTCAATACCAAAATATTTTTATTTTCTTAGGATTGTAAAATCTACTCATTTTTATGAAAAACAAGTATCGCATAGTATTCATCATAGAAAAAGTGTAAAAAGGTACAAAAGCTAAGTAGGATCCAACATACTTTTCCTTTTATCAAAAAAATCCCAATCGATGGACTCAAGATAGTTTCTAGTATTAAGATAATAATGAGTTCATGCTAGCTACAACATTCATTTCTCATGTAAAGAGGTTTTCACATATCAAAATAATTACTTAAGTTATGAAATGAGCTAGTTTCTTTTCACATAATGTGTCATTATTTAGATATGGAGGGGATGTCTCTTGATTTTCTTTTTGCTTTTTGCATTTCATAAAAGGTCATTCTACAAAAGAGCACAAGAAACATTGGTTTGGACAAATATAGAGGAAATATCCTAGAAATTATATAATTGTAATTTAAAAGGTGATGCGTTGAAACTATTTGAAAACCATAGGCGAATTGAAAGGAAGATTTGTAATAAACAAGTATATGGGTGAGTAAGACCATTTAGCTCTCTTTAAAAATGGGAGGCATATGATATATTAATATCTTAAGTTTGGCAAAAAGGTTTCATGTATAACACCTGCAAATAGCTTCTTCAAATTGAATTAAGATTGAGGCTATTGCATTTAAACCTCACTCCATGCACTGATACAATAGTAGGAAGATCAAATAGGTCAAAATTCCAACAAGGAGCTATAGAATAAAAAATTGTTATAGTCCAATATTGATAATACTCAACCAAGTTGGCCGAGGTTGAATATGTTAGAACTTTAAAAATTAGTAGAATTCATTATGTAATGTGTTCATGTCATCTTATTGGTTTCTTTTTATCGATATAGAATCAACCAAGTTGGCCAAGGTTGAATATGTTAGAATTTTTAAAATTAGTAGAATTCATTATGTAATGTGTTCATGTCATCTTATTAGTTTCTTTTTTTATCAATATAGGATCGACCAAGTCGGCCGAGGTTGAATCTGTTAGAATTTCAAAAATTAGTAGAATTCATTATGTAATGTATTCATGTCATCTTACTAGGTTTTTTTTTATATAGAAAATACATGAGTTTTCAGTTGTAGTCTGCATTTTCACACAATTTGTAATAGTCGAAAAATCTCGATCGACATTTTTTCTCTGTAAAAAATACATAGGATTTACGTAGTTCAATTTTCTACAATTTTACATGGCATTTCACATAGTTAGAAATGCCAATCGATATTTTTCAAAGTTGACCAATGCGATTTTCAACCTATTTCTAAACATGGAGAATGTTGCCCCTTACAAAAATAGATCAGCATTCCTTTTGAACCCCACACCTACAAATGTCGATCAACATAATTTCTACAGTATCGATCAATGTAGATTTCAACCTGTATTTGAAACTTTGGGAATGCTTGTGAAGAATTGCCAAAACTTGGCAAATCTAGCCTGATCAAAAACCATGTAGAATCATGTACACAAATGTACATAATGTTAGATTTCTTATGCTCAGCCTTAACAAATCGTCCAAGTAATGAGCATCCTGAAAACAGCCGAAGGCCGACTACATTTTTCAGACCTTCGCATTTTTCCACTCTTCCATTTTTGTGCTTAAACAATTTTAAAGGCACCTTCGCCTTTTCACCTTCCTCGCATTTTTTGCACCTTCGGGAAAAATGCCACACAGTGACACAATGCCTTGAAATCCATTTCAGGCCTACCTTTGAATTTTTCACACCTTCGGGATTTACATGCCTTCCTTGTTCAAGGGCACCTTCATGTTTTTCGGGTTTTCGTTGGAGTTAATCTTCACTTATACTCACCTGAATTTGTCTCCTATACTATGTAAATGTTCCCTCTCTACATCAGTATACAGCCTACTAGCAAAAGTCGAATAGTCTGTATCTACATCGCCCTTGAATCAGAACAAGTTCGACTCGACTACATCGACGTCGACTTCACCGATTCGACTTAAGTCTATCAACTTTGACTCCATCGACATCTTCTCAAGGGTGAACAAGTCGACTTGACTTCATCGACATCTTCGACGACTACCGACTATCACTAGTCAAAATGGAGCTCTACATGACGTAGACTACGTCACCGTTTACTATGTATTAAGTGCACCACTTCACAACTGTCACCTATATAGTTCACTCTAGCGGTACAATTGTAATCTTCATGAGTGCCGCAACTGATGTGTATATACATACAATATATCAATACTCATAGACTGATATTCATAGCAGAAGAGACAAAAAGTCCATACAATACATGAGTCAATCAAGTAGTGGTAGCGTGAATCAGAGTTCCTCCGTGAAATCCTTTGTATCATGCTATTTGATTCCATAGGATCAGAGATTTTTAGAGAGAGTGAAGGTAATTCAAGAAGTAGAGATACTGTTCAATCTGTAAGTAGTGCAGTAAGATCACAACACATAGTGTGCTATTATTGTGAACCATTCTCGGACATAGAATCTTGATCTGATCGTTGTATTATTCAACAACTAAACATAGATTTTCTATTTTATTTATGTGTGTTTCCACTGACGAATGCCTTTTAATAATTCCTTTCTCTAGTACTAATACTTGTTCCATGACTCATTCGAAATATCTCATTCGAAGGAAGCATGGCTGTCATAGACGCCTACTGTTTCGTTCCCTTCATGATTGTCTTCGACACCTACAAAGATATTCCTCTGGTCGATCTAAGTAATAGTTTGAATCAATAGTTGGTGAAAGATCTTGTCATAATTTAACATTGATTTTTTCTCTTGATTGGAAACTATATTCAGCAAGAGTGGTATTAGACCTAATAAATAATCACTTAAAGACAAATACTCCTTCATGGAAACCCAACAAGTGGTATCAGAGCCATAGGTCCAAACTGTTATAGTATTCGTGACTATTTTACAATATTTTAGATCATTCATTATGGAAGGTACATCTTCTGAGATCTGCTTGATCAACATGCACACGTGCACGCACACGCACATGCACACGCACACGCGCGCACATGAACATGCACACACGCACGCATGCACACACGTGCGCATGCACACACGCGCGCATGCACACACACACACACATACACACACAGCAGAGACACACACACACATCTATGGACTAGCAAGAGCTCTACAGAGAGATGCCACACTAGTAGGATGTAGCTACCCAATACCAAATTCAAGCTCATTCCAAGGGAAGCCTATGAGTATACTTATACCATCCAAGTCTCCACAACTAGGAGTGAACAGTGACACCTCATTGTGACACCTCAGTAGCCTAATTGGGTCACATCAACCACTCTTCTTGTAAATCACTACTAGTTTTGTGCAAATTCACCATCATGAGTTTAGACCTCTAAATAATTAATCATGTCTTTGGTACGATGGCGGCCCCAGATCCTCATAGCCATAATCAATTTACAGACCGAGCTAGACCCACTGACCTCTTGACGGGACCTTTGATCGAGATCATATTAAATGCGAGCATGATAGATCTAGTCTCCAATACATGTCTCATTTTTTGAAGCTAAAAGATTGAGTGCCTTTTTGAGGTTTCAAAAGGACTAGCGACGTCAGTCTGCCTCTCTGATCAGAACATGGACGTCTACGACTCGTTAGTTTCTGATCAGACGATGGTTGTCTTTGACGCTTGAGGAACTCGCGATATCATACTACTCTTCCATTCACTTCAAAACTATACTTCACATTGAATTTGATTTCAGTAATACCACACACAAACTATCTCCAATATCTTCAATGGACTGTACTCTATTTTTAGAGTATGAATTTATTTTAAGATCCTGTTGGGCAATTAGAACGCATAAAGCTGTGATTATCTTTAGCATAAGCTGTCTATTAGACTGTTTTTGCACTAGCAACCGATTAGAACGAGAGAGTTGTTCCGAAATATTCCTGCTCTCTCCATTCTTGTTCTTCCTATCTCCCTTGCCCCATCAAGAATCTCCAGGCCACTGTGGACCAAACAATTGCTACAACAGAAGAAAAAGTATCGGCCCCCCAAAAACTCCAGAGAAAGCAGACTGACTTCCATAAAAGCCTTTCAACTTAGTCCATTCAACTTTTGAAGGACCAACAAGTGATACACGAAGTAGCTCTTGCCACACATGATAACAAAGGTAGCTACCCTGAGTGTCACTCTACAAGAGGAAGAGCACTCTCTCTATGTGAAGCTGAGGATGAGCTGAAGATAATAAAGAAGCAGTTCAATGTCATTTTGGAGTTTTCCACAGCTCTAGATGGCAATATCTCTCTTAATTTTCAATATTTAATTAGACTAGCTTTTTCTTATTTTTCTCTGCCATTCCTAGCTTCCCCCCTCTCTAATTTTGATATTCTTCATTGATATCAACTAGCTTTGGAGGCCAATAAAAACAATATTTTCTTTCCATCCTTATCGATTTCGTACAATTTAAGAACTTTGGCTACTTTTGTGATATTTTTAGGAGTCATGCGCTCCATTTTATTGCCGACATTTGTGCCATTATTAATTTTTTCCAAGATCTTCACTCAAAGCTAGATCACATGCAAAATTTCCCTCTATTCATTACATCCCCGTTCTATCCCTTCACCTTCACAACAACCACAAGTCAGGTACGTGTCGAAAATCAAGCCAGCAACACCACCCAAGCCTGCATCCTAAGCGTTGGTGACACACATCAAACATTGTCACCACTCTTCCAGACACACTCTGCCAAGCCTACAAAGAGTATCGGACCCTCTACTATGACCACCACTAGTACCATCCAACCACCTTTATTCAGTGCTACAACACGACAATGTTTCGTTACAATGTCGTCGACCAAGATCTCACCATTTGCCATCCCTTTCTCGTCTCTAATTTCCATTCATAAATCCACCACAACCTTTGACTACCAACAACTCCAGCTCACACTCCCCCATTTTGACCTCCAAACTAGTAGAGATCACGCCTTCAACTAGGCCATCCAGTACACCGCACAAGCTGAAGACATCCCTACCACCCTCCAACAGGATCCCACCATGCCTTGTCTTGAATATGCATCTCCACCTTTCATCACTTCTCCACTGCCTCGCACCGCTTCACCACCTGCCACCTCATCTCTCCCACCCACCGACATTTTTCTCCACTACCATTCTACGGCACGAAGATACCACTCATGGTGGGCCACTGTAGTGCATCAACGCTAGTACCAAAAAATCCATGCTGCACTTGATTTTAAATAGCCAGACATCAAGTCTAGAGGCATCTACATGTTACTAGGAAAGGTAGAAGACCTCTTGAAGCTGAAACTGACGAATCTGATCGCCCTTCTGTTTCATCACATTTTGCTATATTTCCATATTTGGCATATTGAGGCCAAAACTTGTTTTTGACTTAGAGGTTGACTTTTCAAAGTTCATTAGTCTAAATTTCATTTGAATGAACACTTTTTGAAAGTGTGAGAAAGTTAGAATGCGAATTTGAGTAGATTCAAATTTGAATAGTTGGGTACATTGAATCTAGACCCAAAATTAATAGGGTTAGCATTTTGGTGGGAAAGCCAAGAGGCCAAATAGGGCTTGGACCTGCTATAAAAGGATGTAACTCGTGGAAAGAGCAATCTTCTCTCTTCTCTATCTCATTTCATGCTTATACATGGTTCTCTTGGGTTCTACTATCCATTGGTGCACTATCTTGGTGATTGCTTGCAATTCTATGTGTAGAATGATCTATATTTACTATTTTTGGATCCACACGTGTGAAATACAGTAGCTTGCTGGTTCTGTACGGAAAGCAACAATACTTTTTCATTTCATTCAAGTTTGATCAAGTT
>MU835204.1:0-40989 GCA_029204225.1 Diphasiastrum complanatum | reverse complement strand
AGCTCTAAGAATCTTATTCCGCCTTCGATATTTCCCACTCTTTCTTGAAAAGAAGCATTGGTAAGACGAATCTTTCGGAACTTTTCTTCGCTTGGTAAACGTGCTATGTTGCCTATGTAGGTAAGAAGGGTTTGGAAAGTCCTCTTGACTTTAGCATCATCTTCCTTGTAAGTCTGTTTGATCGACCTCAAGCAATCTCGCATTTGCTCCGCCTTGGTTGCAGGCCTCACCGGCAGTGTGCTCTTCTTGGCTTCTTTCTCAAACGGCTCGACAACCAGTGGCACTGCGTCAGCTGCTGCTTTGGGTTCTTCTGGGGGCAAGCCAAGCTTCCGTCTTCGCTCAGCTTTGTCTTCCCCCAGTTTCTGCCGGATCTTTTCCCTCGCTCGCTTCTCCTCCTCTTTTTCGGCCTTCCTCAAAGCTATTATCCGCTTCCGATCATTGTCTTCCTCGATCCTCTTCGCCTCCAGCAACTCCTTCCCAATCCGAATCCGCTCCTTCTCTCGTTCCCGTTCTGCCCTCTTTTCCTCTTCCTCTTTTTTCCGCCGCGCCTTCTCAACCAATGCCTGTGCCTTTGCCTTTGCTTCCTCTGGAGTTAGAGTAGGCTTAGGAGGCTCTGCCTTCCTAGCAGCCACTTTAGGCAACTCATCAATATCCGGATCATCCTCATGCTCCACGATCCAATTCACAGCCTCCTCAACACTCCCACCTTTGCTACAATACAAAGCCCTGGTGGCCCTAGCAACAGGAAACCCCATCCCTTCTAGTTCTGCAAGCAGATCCTTATTCACCTCCGGCACCACAAGCTCCTCCTTTGCCTTTTGCCCTTCCGCATCTGCCATGGCCTCATCCTCACCCGCTGCTGGCCTGCTTTCCAGCACAACCGGCTTGGCAGCCTCTGAGGTTTTGTCAGCAAATTGGGCATGACCCGTTCTTTTGGTGTGCAGATCTGTTTCTATGTGGGATCGGCATGGCTTGCCGCAGGTGGTGCAGATGAGATTGAGCACGCGAGTGGTGGATTCCGCAAAGTTGGTGTGGCCTTTCAACTCAGCGTGCTCTTGCGCCTCCTCCACACTTCGCAGCTGCGCCCCGCAGTCTCTGCACTCCAGCGAAACCCCCGCCATCGCCAACACTCTCACTCTCTCTCTCTCTCCCTCCCTCCCTCTCTCCCTCTCTCTCTCTCGCCCCCTCGTTTCTTCCTCTCCACCAAAAACTCCAGCACCTTAGGGGGCCTGCTCCGAGGCCCTTCCGCCGCAGAAGACCGAGCTCGGTGTTTTGCGGCGGAAGGGCCGAGCAGGAGGCCATTCCCTTCCATGAATTTCGTTTTTATATTTTTTTTTTTGACGTGAATTTTTTTTTACATGCACGGAAGGCGGAAGGTGCATATAAAAAACGTAAATTTTTTTACGTGCACCTTTCGGTGTCGGAAGGTGATTGTAAAAAAAAAAAAAATTGGCCCCACAGATTACGTTTTGTGAGGCATCACCATTTCCATTGAAAAAATTTAAAAACTGATTTCACGAACGCATTTTTTTTTTTTAGGCTTAATTGCACTAACATATATTCACAAATATATAAGTACAGAACATGGCATCCATGGCCGAAAACAGACAGAGTCCAACAGTAATGTTCCAAGCCCAAAGGGCAACCAAACTAGCATACCACGCAGGGTAGCAAACCGAAATCAACTATCAGTAGTACTGAAAAAGAACATAGCCAGCCGAATACAAGCTGTCGCAGACAAAGAGGGGGGGGGGGTCCCCCTCAAAAACCTGTCCAAAAGAAGCGAACTCGAAACTTGAACGAGAAACGAACTCGAACGGAAAGTGTTCGTGCGCAGCGGAATGACCTATATTACTTTTCCCTAAGCATGACTACGCCTATTAGAAACGAACAGAACGTTAGTGATAGAATCCACAGTCGATCTGATTACGTAGCCAAACTTTAAGCAACAAAACATCAGAAGGAGAATTTGTCGCGAACAGCTAGACAAATTATTTGTCGCGAATGATTCGCGAAGAGCTAAACTGAGCTTGATTGATAATCAGTCGCGAAAGACAAGACTTAATATTAGTCGCGAACAGCCGTCGAGGTGGAGGATAAGAGAGGGGACGGTGGAGGCAGCAAGAGAATCTGCGGTCGTCCATACATTGAGGATGGAATCCATAATGTTACGGCCCTTAACAAAACCAAATGCTCAGAGGAGAGAAGAGAGTGAAGGAGGGGAGACAGACGGCAGGCCATGGCGTTAGCCAAGATTTTATAGGAGGTGTTCAACATAGTGAGGGGAAGAAAATCCGAAATCAGAAGAGGCAAAGAGACCTTGGAGATAAGTTTGACAAGACCTTCAAAGATGGACGTGGGCAGGATGGAGACAGAGCAAGCTAAGTTGGCAATGTGGAGGAGACCCGGGCCCAACATGTCCCAGAACTGAAGGAAAAATTCAGGAATGACCTCCATTCGGGCTTGGAGTCTTGCCAAGGGGCAAGGAGAGAAGGGTAGCCTGCAACTCGGACAAGGAAAAGGGCTCATCCAGCATGGAAATCTGATCAGAAGAGAGCAGACGCTCAGTGCGGCAAAAAGAGTGAAGACGGAGAGGGTCCGGGGGCGATGCGGGCTGAAATGACTGAAAAAGAGAGAGAAATATTTGAACCATAATAGAGGAATCAGAAATGATAGAACCTGAAACAGAAAGGGAGTGAATAAAAGAGGAGGAGTGTTTGCGGCGTAAGGCACGGAAGAAGAAGGAAGTGGGCAAATCACCATGTCGAAGCCAGTTGAGTTTAGAGTGAAGCATAAGACCCGTCGCTAGATGTTAATCATGGCAACGAAGAATGACTTGACAATGCAGCTGGGGATCAGAGTATAGCGTGGAGTCCTTGGCCGCGGTTTGGGCCGCAGTGATACCTTGCAGGAGGGTCACCGCCAGGGCACGAAGCCTAGAATGAGAGTGAGAGAAAGGCTTGCCAGCGTGCCTAAGAAGGGTTGAGTCGTTAGTATGCATGTCATCTAAAGAGGGGGAGGAAGCAAGGGTGGACTGTAGGGCGGCACGAATAGCTGGAGAGTATAGAAGAGAGGAATTCATAATATAAGAGGAATGAAAGGAGACAACCGGAAGGGCATGGAAGGAACAGCAGACCAGGCTGAAGCAACTTTGAAGGTCGACACAGACGTATTAGAAGCCGCAGCCTCTGGCAAGGAAGTAGCAGGCATACGGTGCGGAGGCAAGCGCCGAGCAGAAAGGGGGTAGTTAACCACGGTGTGACCAAGATGTTGACACCTGTAACAAGAATCCGGAAGCCCTTTGAAGATGACTGGCTGCACGTAGGATCGGTTAGCACAAAGGAAGTGAACATGCTCTACCAGAGGTTGGGACAGCTTTCAAAGGAGACAAGCGCGAACATGAGGAGAAGATTGTGGGCTTTCCATGGCTGCAAGAGGAGTACCTTCCCTATACTATCAGACACCAAGTCCAAGGCGGGCAAAAACTTAGGAGGAAAAAAAGGGAGTTCCACCCAAACAGGGACTTCCAACTGCGAGGTGTCATCAATAGAGAAGGAGTCAATATAGCGGGTTACACATGTCGGGTTCCCTCCGAAGAGATAAGGCCCATTGGCAAGCACAAAGTTAACCTCAACTACACTACCCAAAGTAAAGAGGAAAAACCCCTTGTCCAAGGCCTAAGAGCCTAACACCTTAACATTGAGCGGGCTCCACTGAACCTCTCCAAACCTCTTAGCACCATCCACATATGGTGGTTTTCCCATGAAATATGCAACCACAGTAATATCAGCAAGCTGAGCAATGTAATCCTGAAAAAGATTAGGATGAAGCTGAAAGGAACGCACCTGCAAATCAACGTACGAAGTGGGATCGACATATCGGCGAGCAAATCCGCCATCTGCGTAGCCATTTGGATAAGTGTGAGCAGGGTCGGTGCGGCAGGGGGGTGGGATTGTGCCTTCTCCAGAAGCGCACACAACAGGGGTGATGAGGCGGCTGTTGTTCCTGCCCGGCAGGCCTGGAGGTAGGAGTGCGTGCCTGTTGCCATGCTTGTTGCCATTGGCATCTGCTCTTGCAAAGAGAAGAGCGTCCTGCATGTTGTGGGACAAAAGACACTATCTGCAACGACCGGGCTGTTGAAGGAGGAGGCTGTGATTCTGGAGATATAAGGGGAGGCAGAGAGATCAAATTCGCCATGTTGGCTGAGAACATGACTACAAGAAGCAGGAGAGGGCAAGCAGCTGGTCGTGCGCTTGGTGAAGGGACCCACCATCTCTACAGAGGGATGCAGTAGTGTGGAAGCAGACAAAGTAGGCAAAGCCAGAGAAGGGGACTGCACCGCCAGGCCGTCGCTAGCAGTAGGCTGGAGCAGGAAGTCGCGATGAGAGCAAGGAGCTGCTGACTAGTCGTAGCCAACTCAGGATCTGAACACTGCCCAAAGATGGATGAAGAAGGGGCAGAAAAAGTAGGAGAAAGAATCTCGCAAGGACTCTCTGAAGCGTGCCGTGGGGTGGTGCCACTCGTGTGAGGAATAACCCTCTCCTCCTGAAGCGTAGCTTCGCTGGCCATAGCTACCTCCACATCCATCTCCACATCCGAAGGAAAATCTTGCTCCGCCATCTCACCCAAAAACTTGAGTTTGATTTTGACATATATCCTTACGAACGCATTTTGGTTTTAAGGATTTTTATTCGCTTATTATCATTTAACAAGAGATTAGTGGAAGCTACTACTCTACCTCAAGTATTTCACTTTTTTCCCGTATAATAGAAGGTAAGGTAAGGTAAGTTCCCAAAGTTTTGAAGAAAGAAAGCTTTGAGTTTCTCAACGGTTCATGCATGCACTAGTCATAGGCCGGTTCGAAAAACAAGAGTATTTGAATGTATATAGAATCTAACCTTCCAGATTGTTCTTCAGTAGCTCAGTGGTAGAGCTGGATTATTCACATCGCACTCCTGAAGAAGACTTTATTTCTTTTGCTTTGGAAACTTATGGATGCTTGCATAAGATATTTGATGATTTTGCATTTATAAGTCACGACGAACCTGCCTCTGTTGCAGAAGCTCTGTCACTGTTAGATGCAGACAAATGGAAAGCTGCTATGGATGTTGAGTACCATTCATTAATGAATAACAAGACTTAGAATCTTGTTAGTCCTCCTGCAGGTATAAATCTATTGACATAAGTGGATCTTCAAACTAAAGCTTAAACCAGATGGATCAATATCCAAATGGAAACCTCGTTTAGTGGTTAAAGGTTATGAACAAGTTTACGAAATAGATTACACTGACACCTTCAGTCCAGTGGTTAAACATCAATCTATTTGCACCTTGTTGGCCATAGCTGCTACAGAGGATCTGGACATTCATCAGATGGATGTCTAGACGACATTCCTTCATGGATACATACAAGAAGCATCTACATTTATCAAACAAAAGGTTACATCCTTCAAGGCCAAGAGCATTTGGTGTGCAAATTGTAGAAGGCACTTTACGGCCTTAAGCAAGCTCCTAGGACCTGGTATGCACGAATTAATCACTTCTTGTTGCAGCATGATTTTACTTCATGCTCTGCAAACTCAAACCATTGTTTATCCAATTCTGCAAATTTTCTCTTGTGTTTACACAGTCTGCAGAATAACACGGAGTTTAGAACAAGGGCTCAAGCTATGTGATAATATTTTTATACGTTGATGATTCTTTAATCATCAGCAACTGAACTCAGTTATTTCACGAGATAAAGTCTCTATTGTCACAAGAATTTGAAATGACTGATTTAGGGCCAGTTTATTACCTACTTGGTAAGATCACTAGAGACCGTGCAAGCAAAAGCATTACCATAAGCCAGGAAGCATATCTGAACAATGTACTTTGCAGACATGGCATGGAGGACTGTAAGCCGATAGACACACCAAAGGATCCAGGAGCCAAGCTACCCAAAGATATGTGCCCTAATCCACATATGGGTATATATGTTTCCTTGTAGAAAGACCCATTTCATGGAACAGTAGAAAGTAGAAATGCATTTCATTGTCTTCTATGGAATCTAAACACGTTGCAACTACATCAGCAGTGAAGAAGATCATATGGCTTAGAAGGTTGCTTCAAAGTCTGCAGTTTCTCAAAGTGGCTCTACTGCACTTCAGTGCGACAATCAGAGCTGTATTGCTCTATCTCTGAACCCACGAACTCATACTAGAACCAAACACATAGAGGTTCAATTTCATTTTCTTTGATCTGATATCATTGTTATACAACACCCTTTTATACAGAAGCGTTATTTTTCATATCAGTTGCATTCATGTTGAATGTTTGAATGCCTCTCAATCTTTCTCACCATTATCAAAACTTATATATCAGAAACAGATAATAGCGCGGCTATCTCAGACGCCTAAATCGTTCGCATTCTCTATGGTTGTCTACGACACCTACTCTGATATCTTAATCGAATCAGAACTGCTCTAATTCTTAGTCTCTAAGTAATCCAAGATCCTTATTCATCAATTTTCAACTGATTCATCATTGTTTTTTCTTTGATTGGGGGTGAAGGCCTCTGTTCCGCTACAGCCTATCAGAGCACCCTTTGTGTGTGTCAGTTTGTCATCATCTCCAACACTCTCGAGCTTGAGTCTCTCCCTCCTCTAGTAGAAGAGCTTTGCACCCTTCTAATGCCACTGAATTTTATGCCACTACTAGACAATATGAGCTAAAAGATAGAGAAAGAGATGAAACGCAAACATGTGGGCATGGGTACAAATAATGACAAGATATGTGTATAGGTATATCTCTGTGTGTGTGTGTGTGTGTGTGTATGTATCTATACGTATATGTGTGTGTATATGTACGTATAATTGTATGTATGTGTTGTATATGTGTATATCTATACGTATGTGTGTATGTATGTGTATGTATATATGTGCATGTGTATGTATATTTGTACATGTATGTGTGTATGTGTGTGTATATGTATATGTCTATATGTATATGTATGTGTAGATATATAGACAATATGAGCTAAAAGATAGACAAAGAGATGAAAAGCAAACAGGTGGGCATGGGTACAAATAATGACAAGATATGTGTATAGGTATATCTATGTGTATGTGTACGTGCGCACGTGTGTGTGTGTGTGTGTGTGTGTGTGTGTGTGTGTGTGTGTGTGTGTGTGTGTGTGTGTGTGTGTATGTGTGTATCTATACATATATGTGTGTGTATATGTACGTGTAATTGTATGTATGTGTTGTATATGTGTATATCTATATGTATGTGTGTATGTACATGTATGTATATTTGTACGTGTATGTGTGTATGTGATTTCTAATGTACTTTTTGTGGACCCTTGAATCAAGTTGGGTCCAAGATGAATGGATAAGATCATTGTGAATATTAGCCAATAGGATTTTGGGGCAAGGGCCTTCCCCATTTATAAAAAGGCACCATTTGTACTCTATTTTCATGCTTAATAGAGAGGAGGAGACTCTACCATTTTGGGAGCTCAAGCATCCTCAAGTGCTAATCACTCTTTGCTTATGCTTTTGTGATGATTTGTGTGTTGTTTCCCATTTGCTATGGTGTTAGTTTATGCTAGTTAATGTTTTTCCATAAGCAATGATATTGAGCATTTGAGCTAACCTCCATCTCAAATCTCTCTCGCTCTTCCTCTCTTTCTCTCCCTCTCTCTTTTCTACTCTCTCTTCCCTTCACAAAATCATGATGAATGTTAGTTTAGTGGAGTAGAGTTAGGGGTGAGTAGTGTTAGTGGTGATAGAGTTAGAGAAACAGTAGAGAACTATCTAAGAGTAGCATCTTTACATAGTTAGGCACCTATCCAGCGTTCTAACCCTTGTTGATAGGCGGAAGGACTACTACGACACGAGATCTTTGACCCTACAGTGGCGCTGTTGCCGGGGATAGGTCCTCACTAACTAGTATAGCTGTATTTTAGCTATTTCTTGCTTTTTGGAGTAGCTTTAGGTAGATTTTTGGGTGTTTGGAGTTAGTTTTTTGTATTTTTTTCTTTTTTGTGTTTGGACTGTTCATGCTAGTGGAGGAGGTGTTAGAGGGTAGAGGAGGCGCCCTGAACAGCCTCTAAGGGCTTGAAAACTAAACCAACCAGTAAAAAATCCCAAAAAACACACCAATCTATATTTTTGGAGAGAAAAAGAGCCAAAAATCTCATTAGTTTTTAATTTCTCCAAAACCAGTGAGAGTTAACCCTCGCACGACTGGCAGCAGCTCCAGGGTACTGTCCCAAACCTACATAGAAGCCTGCGAGAGTTAGTTCATAGCAGATTGTAGAAAACAAAGAAAAAACCATAAAAATTCAAAAAACCCTTGTAAAAAATAAAAAAAATTCAAATCTTCACCAGAACTCTCGCAGAGCTCTCTAAAGTTCCATCTCAGTGAGACCAAGACACAGAAGAGCTTGCGAGAGTTAGTTCACTGTCTAAGTGCTTGTGTGAGAGTTTCCAATGGAAAAAAAATGGGAAAATACCAAAGAACCCTCGCAGACACTAAAATTTTCAGTTCTAGTAGTCAAGAACCCTCACAGAGAATTCTGAAGTTCCATCTCAGTGAGACCAGGGCACAGAAGAGTCTGCGAGAGTTAGTTTGATTCCACTGAGCAAAAAATTGGGTTTAAGTGCTAAAAAATCACTAAAAAGTGAAGATCCAGCAAATCCTTCTGAAGATAACTCTCGCAGACCACTCCAGTCAATCCAAAATGTCAATTTCCATCAGTGGTGAAGCCTGCGAGAGTTAGTACTAATTGTTGGAAAAGATAAAGCCAAAATAGTGGTTCTTAACCCTCACAAACAATGAATTTTTCACTTATTGTGAGAGTTAAGCCTCGCAGAAAATTTCAGAGTCAAATCTAGGCCAGATTCAGCTCATGTGATCCTTGTAAGAGTTATTTCCCAATGATCTGAGAGATATCAAGTTTTTTTTACTGTAAAACAGCTAAAGAACCCTCGCACAACCAACCCTCATGCTAAAGAACCCTCGTAGACCAGATCAGTAGGAAGATCTGAATCAGATTCAGCTACTAACGATCCGCGAGGTCTACATCTTTATGGGTCACACTAACTATTACAGAATTTTCATCCTAGATTGCGGAGTTAGCATGACCAATTTACAAACTCACAACGGATCCACATTGGAATGAGAAAGCCCTAAGGGCTTTCCAGATACAGTTTGCAAGATCCTGCAATCAGGATGCTGGTGGCCTGCAATTCGTAAGGATACGGAGGAATACTTGAGAAAATGCGATGTGTGCCAAAGGGCGAGGAGACCAACAAGATTGAATTATGACCTTCTACACCCGGTCTTAGCCCAAGCACCATTTGAAAAGTGAAAATTGGAATATATTGGTCCAATTCACCCTATAGCAAGAAGTACCCAAGCCCGATATGTGTCCACGGACTACCTCACCAAGTGGGTCAAAGCCAAGGTAGTAAGAGTAGCTGATGCTAGAACCACTGCTAAGTTTCTTTATGAAAATATCATTGTGCGCTTTGAATGCCCGGTGGAGAATAGTCAGCGATTGCGGGAGTCATTTCATCAATGAGACCATCAAGGTCCTGTTGGAGAAATTCTTCGTGATCCACAGAACCAGTACGCCTTATTATCCTCGCGGTAATGGGCAAGCAGAGTCATCCAATAAGATCATGTGTAGCGTACTCACGAAAACAGTTGAAGCTAGCAAATCGGATTGGGAACTTACATGCTGTTCTGTGGGCATTCAAGACAGCATATAAGGGGAGCACTGATCAAACGCCATTTTAATTGGTTTATGGTCAGGATGATGTAATGTCAGTAGAGTTTTTGGTCCCTTCATTAAGGATTGTCGCAACGCAACGTCTTGATGAATCCAGATCTCTACAATTACGCCACGAAGCTCTGCATAAGCTCTGTGAAACACGCTTACTAGTTGTACATGCATTGGCAGCTGAAAAGAATGACACAAAGCATGGCACGATTGCAGGTTACAAAAGAAATATCTTCGATCCGGAGATCTAGTCCTTATGTTTAAGACCAAGGCGATCAAAGGGAAATTAAAGTTCACAGGCGAAGGTCCTTATCGGATCAAGGAGATTTTTAATCATGGAGCCGTGAACTTGGAGTAGCTAGATGGGACGCCTTTCGACACACCAATCAATGGTAGCCGATTACATAAGTACTGGCCACCTCAGTGAGACAGATCTAGGTTGATGATGGCATGCTACAAAAAGTTCATCTACAAGGCCATCACAGCCAAATCTAGGAAAATCAAGACAGATCAAGCTAGATCCACCAAGATTCAGTCAGATCTGGCAAAATAAGAGAAGAACCAACAAGATCTAGGTCCAGATAGGATCAACAGGGAAGCAAATCATCAGGTTGCACCAACAAGCCCCCCAATTTGCAGATCGGAGACCTCAATCTCAGAAAACAATGGCAAAATAAGGCAAAATTCATCAAAATTGATGGATCTGTTACTGAAAAAAAAAAATATTAACTACATGCATATCACGCTAGGCTGTTGAAGAGAGATAGTGCCATATGTATAAACAAAGAGAGGGCCACATGCATGATATATAATCTTCCATCTACTATAGATATGTGATCCACAATAGGTCACATCAGCTATTGTCTTTGAGCAATGAGGCTCAACTTCGCCATAGGACAAAATTGTAATTATAGCAATTTGCTTGTGTAATGGGCTGCCTAGTTCCACTTTGCATAAATCTAAAGTAGAGAGATAAAAACCCCCTGGTGCTTCATAGGAAAAAGTAGTAGGTACAATGATGAAAAAGATATATACACCCCGAAGGGGAAGTTTAAACAAAAGTAGGCTGAAAAAAGAGCGAAGCTTGCAATAAAGTTAAGATTAATCCAAATCCTGGCATTAAAAATAAAAGTGCATAAACTATGATGATGTTTGTGGGAGTCTGCCAACTGACTACAACAGATCAGAAAGGTGAAGAGGTGGTGAGTTGGCTAATGAAGGGAGATGAGATGTAGCAGACCCAACCACCGTCAGCTCCCAAGAAAAGTTGTAGGTGCAGAAGAAACCGTAGAGAGAAGACCCACACCTCCACAAGAAATGGGCAACCGAGCCTGCTTCCGAGCTGAAAGGGTCTACACACCATCCGAAGAACCTGGGCCAAAAAGGCGGCCAAAAACATCCATAAGAGAGCTGTCAAAGGAAGAGAGGAGATGCAAAAAGTCCGGAGTAGGGGGGAAAGTCTGTAGCAGATGAGAAGGACGCTGGATAAAGCAAGACGTCAAGATGCCAAACGCGACCTGAGTGTCGCCCAACTGGGGAAGCAAATCTGAATGAGCAACATCCTCCTGGAGAGCCTCACCAAGAAAAGCAGAGCTGAAGGAAGCAGACCCAAAAGGAACACCCAGAATGCGAATGCCATCCGAAGGAATAAGGAAACCTTGAGGAGGAACAAAGTCCGGGAGAAGACATGTTGCAGACCACACTGAACTTGCGAGGTTGAATAGACAAACCAAGAGAAGTCAGCTGCTCAGAGAAATGATGAAATGCGAGAAGCACCGTAGGAACGGGACCAACAATATGAGTGTCATCAGCAACCAAAGAGGAAAGGCCTCTGCAGAAGCTCGAAGTGCACGGAAATGAGCCAGAGCGCAAAGAGGACCAGCCAAAGGATCACCTTGATGAGTGCCTACTGCAGACTGGATAGTAGAAAGATCCCCTGAGTGCACATGGTGACTGTAAAAGAGAGGAGTCTCAGTAGCATAGAAGAACCGCACAAATGAGATAAGCTGAGCCAACTCACCACCAGCCGCACGCAGCTCCTGAAAGATCGAAAGATCGCAGCTCTAGAAACATAGTTAAAAGCATTGGAAACATCCACTTGGAGAATAACCCAGTCAGGATGGAGATCAAGGGTGGCACGCAAACCATGAATGACAGCTTCATAGCCGCCAGGAGTAGAGACACCAAACTGATGAGGGGAGAGAAAAGAGACAAAAATCTGTTGAAATTGAAAACAGATAGAGCGACTAACAAGGCGGAGGAGGACTTCGCCAATAGCGATGGGACGGACGCCACCCGAGGCTTTAGACATGGCGATCAAACGAGACGCAGACAAAAGATGTGCGACAGAAGAAGAAATGTGACCAGAGGCGATAAAAGAGCAGACCTGAAAGAGTTGAACAAAGCCACTAGCAGAGTCCTCAGGTGGAAAACAATCACAAAGGTGTTCATAGACCAAACCGGAGGGACCACCAATAGCAAGACGAGGACTACGATGGAAGGCACGAGAGAAAGAATCACGATCAAGCACCAAGTCAACATCAGACACAAAGTCCTCCACAAACAAGGGAAGAATGCCTTCAGAAGCAGGATGCAGATCTTGGAGAGCAGCAACAGTATCAACAGAAGAGGGAGCGGGTGCGAGAGGAGCTAAAGCTCGAGCTGCATGAGAATACTCACCAACTTGCCCAAGATGAAGGGTGCGACGAAGGTGACAATGGAGAGGTGGGGCGCCTTAAGGTAGAAAGTCCTGTGAGTTGCGAGCAACAAGTGCCTGACAACGTGCAAAGTGTTCATTATGAAGCGTTTCCCAGTCTCCCGATAGAAAGCGACGAAGGCGAGCACGAGTTTCTCTATGACCAGCATCCCCACCCCTTGGAGGAAGGACTAGACACCAAAGGGAAAAAAGAAGAAATAGATGCCAAGCCGCAGTGTCAAAGGGGTCAATAGCCAAGCGATCAAGAGAAAGGTGCATAGCAACTTGAGTTTCACGATGGAGAGCGAGGGGAATATGAAAGTAGAGCCTTGGACGAGGGAAGGCCAAGTGAAAAGCTTTGAGGACGTCAAGGGAAGAAATCCAAGACCAAGCTGAAGCAGAGGGAGAATGGGATGCAGAAAGAGAAGGGCGATCATGAGACGACTGAAGCAGCGCATGACAAGAACGTTGGTGACGGGCAAGACCTCCTCTAGGAGAGAAGAAACGACCACAAGCATGGCTAGGAACCCATTTAGGGGGTTGAGAAGGCAATGCAACAAGGGTCGAAGGAGGTTCACAACCAAGCGAGGTGGCAACAATGCCATGGAAAAAGGTGGAAAAAGGAGGAACAGAGGGTGTTGTGGCAAGCGAGGAACCCAGCACAGCCTGATGCGAATGAGGAGGGGAGTCAGGAGGGGCAGATACAGTTGAAGAAGGTCGTTTGAGACTGAGAGGACGAAGCGAGGAGATGTCCGAAGCCATGAGAACAACTGTACAAAGGGAGCCCTGTGATGGACCACCTCACCAACTGAACCGGGATCTTTTTATATTTTTTTGATTATTCTTCACACGAAATGTCGTTAACCTCGATGGAGTCGTCGGCCATTGTAAAACTTTTGCAATAGATTCCGGAAAAATGTTATGAAAGCTCTACCGATGCTCTTTTGCTCCCAAGTGAGAGAACTTCTTCAGGTAGTTGCAGTCGGAACGGTACATCCTATAATTCTAAATATGATGGAAAGTACTTCTCAAGGTAGCCTCTACCAGCGACAAGCTTGACCACAGCCAAAAGTGTCCTAATACCTGCTGAAAATGATTGCTTGAGAAGCCCGAAGATCACACAAAAGGCAGCTGCAAATCTGTGAAGAAATCTGAACCTAACTAGCTCACTCTGTATGATATTCAGCGATGGTGTAGATGCTCCACGATGTGCCTCTCTCAACTCAGATGAACAATGTAATTTGCTAGCAATTCTGCAAATCTTCATCTGCACTTTGCTCTGCTCTCTCCAAGAGTTGCATGTGAAAGGACTGTACTTTAGGACCATAAATGGATCTACAAAAGATCCACAAGAGTGATTGGATGCTTGTGTAACAATCTATCAAAAAACTAGACACAAAAAAGTTGATCTAGATTGGCAATTTGACAAACAACAAGCATTAACAATCAAAAGCATTGATCAACATTGAAATCCGAGCTCACATGTGTGTACTACAGGCTGTAGTACGGCCTTCAACCTGAGAAACAAGTACAATTTGATACGGTTTCATTTGGATCACAAAAACTCAATGTACGTAGTGAACTAGCTTGAGATTGCCAATGAGCTCCAAAAATTTTCTATCTTCTCACTATGGGAGCTTGGAATACATAGCAAATTCGACTTCCTTCTTGAAGTTAGGTGGATTTCCAGCATGTAATAAGGAAGTTAACTCACCCTTCTTGCCCTAAAATGAAACCCTAGCCTAGATCCTAGAGTTATGCTTGGTAGGTAGCTAGTTGGTCAAATTTTCACCTTAAACTTAGGTGTAGGTCCTATAAAGTAGGGATGACCACCAAATAGACATGACCAACTCTCTTGACTTGACCTAACCTACATTAGGAGTGGGTTGCCACATGGCATCTTGGCCTTACATGTGTGGAACCCAATTATACACAATATTTACAATGTTCTACATGGTCTTTGATCAAGCTAGATTTGCCAATTTTTGGCAAACGTTACACATTACATGGTACTGATTTGTTTTATTCTATGGTACTTATCTCATTCATGATAATATTTATTTCTACTGATGTTACTTATTTCAACTCTTGTTTGCGGCACATCTTTCTTCATCATGCAACTTATTTTGCAAAGGAATATGAGAGCTTAAGTATCTGGTCATCACAAGGCATGGAAAAATCACATTGGCAAGCAAGAGGAGCATTTCATAGAGCTACAATTCATGGGAGACACAATTAAGAAATAATTATTTAGTTCAACATTTTTATTGGTTTCATAGAAGAGCACAATTCAGATATCAAGCTAAAAACTCGCCAAATGTTACGATCTTTCATAAGGCATTCAAATTCATAACAAAAGAGAGATCCTTGTAATATATCAATAATCTATTACAGAATATTTTTGGCCAAATCCCTTTTCACAAAAACTATTTTATATGTTCCTCTGGAGTAAGTATGGCCTCCTAAACCAACATATAATGACTTGGCGGCCATAATAACAGTGGTAGTATATGGATTAAAAGATAAATGATTTATACAAATCTCATTACTTTGAAAGTTTTTCAAATAATGAGAAAGAGACACATCCTTTCTCCCGGGTGATACAACTCAGGCGTCCTCCATGTCTCATACTAAAGGCATCTAGTTCAATAACATCATGTAAAGGAGTCAAGCAAATAAATTTAGAATGAAAGATGACAACCTCAAACTTCAACATTTGTTTGAAAGCAGGAAATTGCACAATATCAATACCGATATAATATCTACTTACCAGATCAAGACCACATTTGTTTTGCTAATGTCATGTCCTCCAATGGCCTCTACACTGCTCGAGGGAATATATTGAGTCCTTGGAGGATATTTTTTTGGAATTCCAAAAATTTCTCCTCAGTCGGCAAAGTTTCTTCACAGGCTTTCAATTTTTCAATTATGGCCTTGCCAGATTTCTGATTGCCATCTTTATCAAAATCTATCTCACTTTCAAGATCATTATAAGTATAATCAATTATGTCAGAAATTTCTGACAAATGTTGTGCAAAAATTGAGAGGACTTCATCCTCTCTCATATTCAAAACATCTTCTATATCATTAAAAGAGATATACTTGTCATTATTCATAAAGTATACAAGAACATCAAGTAGAGTTAATTTATTAATGGGAGTTGTAGTGGGAAGAGAGTCAAAGAGGATTATAAAACGAGAGAAAGTTTTCTCATAATCTGAAGCATGGATGCTTCATCTTCAACCCCTATATCAGTATCTAATTCCTCTACATCGTCTGGAGCAGATGCAGATGCTTCAATCAAGGAAACTATACATCCAACGGTGTTGAGTGTTTCATCCTCCATCATCATTATAAATAAAATGTTTCTAAACATTAGATGAGGGTGGGGCCTTGCTGGCATGCACGAGAGGAGTTTAGTGATGGGGCAAGGGAGATAGAAGAACGCGAACGGAGAAGAGAGCATGAATATTGCAGAACAACTTTCCCGTTCTAATCGGCAACTAGGTGCAAAAACAGTCTAATAGATAGCTTATGCTAAATGTAATCACAGCTTTAAGTGTTCTAATTGCCCAACAGGATCTTAAAAAAAAAAATCATTCATACTCTAAAATAAGAGTACAATCCACCGAAGAGATTAGAGATGGTTTGTGTGTGGTGTTACTGAAATCAGATTCAATGTGAAGTATAGTTCTGAAATAAATGGAAGAGCAATATGATATCGCGAGTTCCTCAATTCCAGAAGATACTTCTAGCTATTGAATTATCTCATGCTCCTTAAGCATTTATCTGTAGATGACCTCATACCACTCCGCATTAACCTAGGTATGGACGAAATGTATCATTCACATATTGTTGAAATGCATCAAGTGTATTCACTGAATGATTCAATGCAAAGTTTCCATGTCTTTCATGTTTTATGAGTGAAAACCTAGTTCACATCTTGAATCAACAAATGGTCACTCGGGGTGTCTGTTAAGTTGTCAACATATAAATAATGATAACACTTCACGACTACATCTCTTGAAATAGCATGTGTAGAAAGCTTTACCTATTTGAAAACCAAATTTTAGAAAGTAATTTTCAACGTAATGTTAACAAGCATGAGGTGCCTATTTGAAATCATACACCAACCCTTTTGAGCATACAAACCAAGTCTTATTTCTCCATTTTGTAAGAACATTTTATAAAATTATTTAAAGATAATAGAGTTCAATTATACATCTCAACTTGGAATGATTGTTTTATGAATTAGATCAAATAGACAATAAGATTTGATTTGCTACCTATCTCCTAACTTCCTATATTTGTTTTGGAAATGTATTTAATGTTGATGTCACATCTCCTTTTTCTTAATTATGTTCCAAATCTAAGACTTTTTTCTTATCTTCTTCTTCATCATGATGATCTAAGCTCATCAGTTCGGATTTGTTGATAAGCCTTCCAATTGTACGAAGAATTATACGACATGAAAAATTATATGCCAAAGAATATGAAACACTGGATGTGAACTCTTATTTTTATATTTCTACCTTTGACAAGATCAAGGTAATGTGGACCTACTATAAACACTTATACATATTTGTGAATAAGTTGGTCTACAAAATGAGATAGTAAGCTACAACATGATGGCATGCCTCAATGTGATCACATCATCTTACCCTATTGCTCAAGACAATGCACTTCAATCATACGACATTGATGGGGATACTATCTATTCAGCCTATCCAACAATAGTACAAAGCTATAATTGATAAACATCGACTATATGTTGAATTTCATAATGACCAAAATGTTTGATAAACATTGACTATATGTTGAATTTTATAACGACCAAAATGTTTATGTACAACTAACATTTGATCATTGCAGACTTTTTCAACAAAAATCTCAAACAGAGAAGTTAGTGCCATGCTCCTATGGACCATTCTATCTTGCTCCTAATGTCCTTGATGATCTAGAGCTATTCTCAACCTCTTGTGTCAATACTTTAGGTTTGTGATGATCGTAGCCAAAGGCATGGTTCTATTTCATTTCTTATAGCAAATTTTAGTGTCCTTTTTCTTTTAAATATGCTCTCTTTTTTAAGCCCACAGTGATGGCAATGTTTTTAGATAGGGAGGAGTTATATATAGGTCTCTCTGACCTTGGATTCATGTTGACTCTTGAGCCCTCAAGGCATATCTTTATTCTAAGTACAATAACAGGCCTTCTAAGATAACTCATAAGTAGGCATGCCACCTCTCTACTGGGGCTAGCATTTGCTCTCAAGTAGCAATTTCTAGAAAGTCCCTTTAGGTTCCCATCTTAGTATAGAATAGATTCTATTGGAACTACAGCTTATGTATGATATGATTCAGCTCTAGAGCTCATTATAAGAGACTATGTCACAATTCTTGTCGGGGTTTGATAATTCATGGCTTGTGATTGATGTTCAGTCAAAATCTTCGTTGGAGTTTATGTTAATCTTCTACTATCTCTTTGAGCAATGCCATATCTATGAATCTTGTTCGGAATTTGTACCTACCCATCTCACTTAATTAAGCCTAAAAAGCATATCAAATCACCAAAATTTGCCTCGTTTGATGAATAAACAGCCCCTGCACATCGAGTAGTCAAACTTTTGCTAGTTTGATCAATAAAGGGCCTTTTATTTTTTAGAACTGATACCAAAAAGGTGTTGCCCACTTCTAAAATAAGGTGAGGAGATTTCGACAATGATCCAAAGCTTCTTAAGTAATTTGGCGCCTATCAAGCTAAAACTCGCAATCTTCAAAGAGTGTCAAGAACTGAAGCGAACATCTACCAAAGCAACATTCAATAAAAGGCATTTGATCTTGGTAACTTGTGACCAACTCTTTTTGTGAGGATCACAGAGAAGCCATCTGCCAAAAAGCAGTTTGGATTTCTGCATTGGAAGAGTACAAGTTTTAGCATATTTGGCTTGTGGGAATGCTTGTCTTCCAAGGTCACCGCATTCTGTATGTTAATTGTCCTTGCTCCAACACCTCCATCTCATTCCTTTCATAATGTGTTGGGGTAAGAGCTGCCATAGATGACATTCTTGCCCCAACACTTTTATCTCATTCCTTCATACTAAAGAGAAATGCACTTCAGTTTCATAAGTAGAGCACTGGAAATGTCTGCTGCAGTATGCTGTTGATAATAAAATGTTTGGAAAACATGTGCTGGAGTAGCAAAATGGATGCAAACATGCTTAACATCTGTTCCAAAAATATGTAACATTTTTTGCATTGTCAAAGAATGTTATGAATATTGCTCTCCTTTCATATTCACAAACATCCCATTCTTCTTGTTGATGTTTAGCAGATCAGTGTGGACTGTTTGTTACTACAAAGCAATTTTTAGGGCAGCTTTTTTTGTGAATCTATGTCAGTTACCTTGGTATAGGTAGGTCAAGGCTGCAGCTCCAACCTGTTTATGGAATAATAATGGTTTGCACAAACTCAAAACAGAACTGGGCCCTTGAAGTCACTACATAGTAGTTAATTATACGGTTCTCAGTTCACTCAGCTCAACGGAGGTTTTCTCAGATGCTCAAGGTTATGAGAAATTGGTTCAAGCACTAACATCCCCTGGCCTCAGTCAGATTCTCATCCACTGTGAAAGCTGAAAAACTTCATTTTCCATCTACTCACTACTTTTAGTGCTCTTATACGTAAACTGATGAGGAATCCTATCTGGCTTTTGTTCAACAACTGCAGATACAACTAAAAGATCCAAACTTAAGATGAATTCTTTGTTGCCATTATAGCTGGCGTAAATCCATGAAACTGTGAAGTACAAATGAGGCTATATATCAAACATGCCAGGTGCATGAACCATCTCCTCCAACCTTCAAATCAGCCTTTTCTGACCCATTCCACAATTGGTGCCAAGCAGGGGCTCATGGCTCTAGGATGAAATCACATGCTGCATTGGCATCAGCACTATAATGATATTGATTCTCCACTAAATTTGTCATAAAGAGAGGTATTAGAAATAGTATTGGGTAATGACAACTTCATTGGCTTTTAGTAGTAGTGGGCCTGCATGCCTTGATGTTACGATGTTAGAAAGATAGGCCAAAGTGCCTTAATGGTTTGTAGTCAAATTACTTGGTCCTTACAATGTGAACAGGGTCACCAAGTGAGTGGTTAGATGTGAGGATGCACGTCCCATAGCCTCCTCCCTGTCTCTCCCACGTATTCTCTTCTTCAGTATTGTAATGGTGAAAGCTCAGTGAATCAAGCAGATGGTTCTCTCTGTCTCTCTCTCGTCTACTATGGATTGAATCTGTATGCTCATTAGTCATACAACAAAAAGCGAACCACAATCTGCACGAAGACTTCAACACAAAGTTAATGAACTATGTGGTGATGCAAGCTTCAAGTGAGCTTTGTATGTACATGGTAAAGGCCAGGGATTCTCAAATGGAACTTCGGTATTGAACTCAATACGTCTCACATTAATAGGCAGGCAATTGGAATAAAAAAACAAAATATAAATCAAAACTATATAATTTGACTTCCAAAAATATAACTCGTGTCAGATTGTGTGATATGTACACTTCTTGGTAGGATGCAAACTTTCTTGGATCCTTGAATGCATGAAATGGTCAGAGCACTCAATAGAGATGTTAAGTACATTCCTGCTCTTACCATGGTGGTTTCACTTGATGTGCAGCTCATAAACTGAAAAAAAATTATCTGACACCAAAACTGGTAATTTGTCAATGTAAGCAAACAGCCTTTGCAGATTTTCCCTTGCTAAAGATGCAACATCTTCCACTTCACACTTTTCAGTAAAAATCCACAAATCCCTGGAATTTACACGCTTTAAACTGTCACGGCAGAAAGGACATGATTGAGACCTTGTGTGCCTGCAAACAGCATCAAGTTTACCTTCAGATATGCATGTTATCATCCCCACACCCTTAAAATGGAACCTAAAGAATGTGTAGGAACATAAATTAACACTTCCCAAAAACGTTAAACAGATTAAAGCACTATGCTTTGACAAGTAGCTTAAAGTCACATCTATGTAATTTTTCTAGAATCCTGATGGCTTCTCGGTCGTGACAAGACAAAGACTTTATTACACATATCACAACACTTGAGTTCGATGAGACTTACCAATACTTTCAAAATACTCTGGTAACTAACATGATTTTAACATACAACTTGGAGCACAACTGGCTGCAGTCATTGAAAATTGTTCATAAAGTACTTCAGTCATGAAAATAATATACAACAGGAAAACAATCCTGATTTAAGATCTTGAAGAGACTACATTACCATTCTCGAAAGCATTTGATGCACATTGAGTGGTTGCAGTCTGGTAGTGCAATCTTGGTGTGTACCTCCATACAAATACCACACTCTTGCTCCCTTTCAACATCAAGATCAGACACATTTCCCTTTTTCTCATCAGCTTTCTTCTTGAATCTTTCCATACATAATGCCCTTTGTTTTTTGTCCTCCAGCTCGGTAATTCCTGCTTGTAACTGCTGCAGTGAAGGATAGATGAAGGCTGCAAAAATTTTGAAAGTAGGTTGCTTAGCTACCAGAACAGAACGAGATACAAAATTATCAATAATGCATCATTACTTCAATAAACAATAAGGGTTTGGGCAACCCATGCACCTTTACAAGAACATTGCCTTGACAATCGCTAAAGGTAAAGACAATGACAGCTGAAAGAGATTTGACATAATGTATAAGAATGTTTGACGACACGTACATAGAAATTCAGTTAGGAATTATACCTTTTCCTTATTAGATACTGAATGTCCGATTTGATTTTTCCATTTTGTTTGTGGGTCAGAATTTTGGGAAGTAGCAGATTTTGATCAGTTTCTTCAAGATAGTTGTTACTTGAGAAAAGAACCAAAAAATCTCATCCTCTTGACAGCTGATAGGCTGCTGGCCACTATAAGGCTGACCATACTGGGAGGCTTTAACAATTTTGAAGAATTATGGCCACCTCTTAAGCATATAGAGGCATCCTCTAAAAGGTTAAATATGAGGTTCTTTTTTCATTGTAGATGAAATAAACTGAAAGCTGAGATCTAAAGCTTATCTCAGTTATGAGCACATTCATAGAAGAAACACCACCTGTAGAAAGATGGAAGCAAAAGATCATGTAAGAATCTCCAACCAAGAACACTGTATGAACGACTTCCAGAACCAGAAGAAGTCACAGATGATCTTCAAAGGGCTATTGTAGTCTAGAGGCTCCTACAAACCATCGTTGCCCATTCGGAATGCGTTCTGTTCCAGAATTTGACCAAAAGAAAACTTTAAAAATACGTATTTTTTTAACAAAGGATGTAAAGCAAAAAGCGAACCTGTATCATTTAGCAAAACTGCTCTTTCTGGTGAAACATTGTCTCCTCCAAATGACGAGACACTTGGAGCTGAGTCTGAGCAAAGGTTGTGGCCCATATGCTCGGATCATCAGCAAGCACATGGTGGGCATATTTATCAACATCGAACTCCGTTGCCACGTGGGTGTAGTCTAGCAGCTCCCACAAACCACAGTCGCCACACGCATAGCTTGAAAGTTGTGTGTTGGGTGTGGACTAATGGGCTACTATGGAAATAAGGTGATTTATCTTGCCTTCAAACGATCTTTAACATCCAGGTAAACGTATAAAATTAGTTTACATCAAACTTGCTCCTTTGCAAGGATTCTGTGTGTCAAGATTTTTCATGCCTGCTGGTTACTATCATCAAGTTTAAGATCCTTGGCTTAATTCTCCCACAATGACAAACCAGGCACTCAGTAGGTCATAAGATCACACCCTCCAATATTTGCGTGTTGTGAAACTTTTGATTATAAGCCTAAATGACAATTTTTAAAAACAGCTGCTTTAATACCTTTTTTTATTTATTAAAGGAACAAACAAATCGACCCAGTACGTTCCGGAACATACAGTAAATTCTAGCCCCAAAGGGTTCGAATGGGTTTCTAAGCTACAAATAACTGACAGAGCAAACCAATCAGCTATAGTTGTATTGCGAGCTATGGCATTTTAATGTTGTTTGAGTACTCCAAGACCTAAAGAAACTTCTAGAGAGCGAACATCACCCTAGATATCCAGAAGGTCCTATCTGCAAGCTACTGGAAGGGCTCAAAAGCATTATAGACTCAAATGATGCATGGGGCCTATAAAATAACAATGGGCCAAGTATATCATGTATTTACTTTTCAAGTGAGTTTGAAAAGTTAGCATTTCAAGTTTTTGTTTGGGGGACCCCAAAAGAGGCCATTTAAGTAGAGGAATTGTGCTCCTATTGTTCCTACCATTCTCATGGAGATACTGTTGGAAATAAGGAGGTGCGAGGTGGACCGACGGTTCAGAGTGTCGAGAGATACATTCGAGCTGTCGGTAAGCACTGCGAAACTCTTAGTAAGTAAAGAGCACTGTGTTAGATCATCTGTCACGACATCCAATCAATTAATCGATGAGTCGGTAGGTGTTGAAGACAACCATAGATATAGAACTCAAAGGTGTCAAGCACAGTCGTGACTCTGCTCTTCGACTCATCGGATTCGACACACAAGGAGATTAAAGAGGATTTGATTCACAAACTAAAAACAGAAACAACAATAACCATTCACACATTATACACTGGTTTGAAGAACATAGAATTTAATTAAGAAGTGTGAATGTACATAAGATTGTTGTAAAGAAATCTGTTTATCAGTTTACATGCCTAGAAGATCGATTTAGAATTGAATGATAAAGCTAGGCTAGACAACATGAATGTCGCCGGCTAGGCTAGACAACATGATGAAGCTAAACCCAAAAAGTTATGTGCCTTCAACTGTAACAGCCCTGAAAAACGTTCAAAAACTGATTTTTTGCGATATCTCCGCAACCACAGCTCCAAATCAGGTGAAATCAAGCTGGCTGAGGGCACCCTAATGCTGTCCACCTACTGCCAAAATCTCAGAATGATCTGACACCTGTAGGAGAAGCTATGATCAACTGAAGTGCTGATTTTCCCCTTTTAACCATAAATTAGAACACAGAGCGGATCGAACTTGCTAGGTCAAATAAATTAATCATGCTCATCGTGTGCATAAAGCAGCACGTCTATGACAAACGATTGACTATATTGTGGTCACACTATTATCTAAGCAATGATGTGCACAAATGATGCAAATCCCACACAAGTCTA
Source organism: Diphasiastrum complanatum (assembly GCA_029204225.1). NCBI lineage: Eukaryota > Viridiplantae > Streptophyta > Lycopodiopsida > Lycopodiales > Lycopodiaceae > Diphasiastrum > Diphasiastrum complanatum. The sequence goes on along the minus strand of MU835204.1, from coordinate 17,340 downwards.
GCAACTACTTTGATACCAAATCACAAACCAAAGACAGCAAAACCTTAAGAGACACAAAGGTATGCACAAATTACCCACTTTATCGATTCCTCTTGATAATACGTAGCAAGATAAACACACCAAAGAGCACTACCGTAAAGTCTCCTCCCAGCCATAGCCGCATAGTAGAAAGTGAGGCGTACCAGAGAGGCTCTCCCTCTTCTACTTCCCACACCCTCCACCTCAAGCACACACTTGACCCCAATCCCTCCTAAGTAGATTTGTGGTGCATGTTATCAGCCATGGAGACAGACCATTTACATCCATGTACTTATCCTGTAATTACTACACTATCTATTCAGGGGACAACATTTATCACATTACATTAAGGCAGTTCACAGATTTTCAGCCGTCATTCGAGAGGATAGCAATTTATCTTTAGCCATTGTGGTTCCATCGTTGCGAGGATAGCTTGCTTTCAGCTTCAATGCTACCCGACTTTTCTTTATCATTCACCCCCTCTTATATTCTCCAGGAGTATCACTTGGCAACCCTGTTACAGCCCTCAAACAGCATTCCGTGGATTCCACGGATAATTTGGTACTTTGCACTTGATCTTTCTTCTGTTCATCCTTATAGCATGTTATGACCATTATTAGGAGATCCAATTATCATGATCTCCATGGGTATTCAAAGAAACATATTGGAATCTTTGTTCTGCTACACATTTTTGTCAACCATTGACAATGGTGCTTTGGATGGCCACCATAGGTTACTTCCCAAGTTCATATGGTATCATTGATTTGTATCTATACTATACAACAAATTTGTTCATATTTGGCCTATTATGTTCATTATCGTGACAGCACATATTCATGACAATTGTAAGGATCCCCTTTAAGAAAATCTTTGTAAGGTAACCACAAACCATCAATGATGAACACTCACTAACCACCCATTCATAGAATCCATCAGCATGTAGTCCATGTTAGTTGTTTGAAAGACTGATTGGGTGAAAAGGACAACATTATTTCAAAACAATAATTGGTTTAGTTGGAGATTTTGACATTCTTTGTACCGATGGAGCAAGAGAAAGTCATAGACATACGATGACATAAGCTTAAAAACCATATGATTATTCAATATCTGGTTCATTGGAGAGATAAGTCAGATGATGAGGACACTTGGGAGAAAGAGGGTGATCAAAGACTAAAATTCCTTGGACTACTTCCTATAGAAGGAAGTTATTTGTATTGTACCCAAATTTGTACATAACAGCTAACTTGAGGTGACAGCCTTTAAAGGTATGCGAAATGTTAATTTGGAGCTATCAATAGTTTAGTGACATGTGTCAGCAAGTGTGACTACCCTGTGTCGTGGCATCTTTGAATATAGCAATACCCCAAAAACACATCCTCCACTAGAAGTACCATTTCGAACAACATTCGAATCATAGTTGCAGCGAATCGCGATTCGCTGGAGTCGCGATTCGCTGCAACGAATCATTGTAAAGAATCGTTCTTAAAAAAAAACGTTTTATGCATTTTCTGGCCTCCTCCTCGCAGTCAGAAATGCGCCAGCCGTGGAGGCGGCAAATTTTTTTTTTTATGAGTTCTAGGCTTCCGATCTTCGCGAGTGATAGTCGGCAGGCATCTACTCGGCGATACGGAGGTGGTGTGCACGGTGCCAGGGTAATCTGAGCTTCTTGGAGAGCGAATCGATCAGTTTTTTATATTTGGTAAGTGTAGGCTTGATTTTTTGCAAGTGTTGACATTGAGTTGTAGGCAACCAAATCGAGCGTAGTTTGGCTCTAGACCACCTTTCTTCATGCCCACGGTGATTCCTACGACGTCAGTTTCAGCCGTTTAGGCACGCCTAGCGAGATTTGAACACCACATTCCAAATGCTTGTGTATTTTTGCCATTTTCACAAAATGACTTATGGGCAAATGATTCATGTGATGTCTGAGCCTAGAATGCATTTCCACATACTTGCAGAGACTCCTGTGACCTCCGTTCCACCCGTCTACGTCCATATCACAAATTTCAATTTCCATGCCCTAATTCCATGTTTTTTAGGGTTTAGGCGTGGACCATCGTGCAAGCATCTGCCAGGGGCGTGGTTTAGGCCCACACTGCACTCCTTTACGCCTGCATGGACCATCCTGCACGTAAATTGGACCATCCTACACCTGAAACAGTCGGCAAATTATGACTTTAGGGAAAAACAAAGACAACAAAAAACTGATTACTTAAAAATGCCAATTGGGTGCTCTAATATGCCTTTAAGACAAGGCTTCAGCACATTAGTAATGTAAGTTTTAAAAGCCAGTTTTCCAACATACAAAACAAGCTTTTCATAGATGCCAGAAATCTAAAAAATTCAAGCCTTAAGACCCAAATTAAAAGAAATTGATCAACTAACAAAATGATGGAAAAATTATATTGGATTTAAGTTTGGAACAAGTGCACCTTAAACCTGAAGAATGATGGATCTGATATCAATCAGAAGTATTCCAGTTAAGCCGATCTTCGTAAGGTAATTTCACACCAACAATTATGAACAATCGCTAACTGCCCATTTGTAGGATCTATTTGAACTCACCCCTATGCATTGGAGCTACCAACACAACCATCAAGCACGATCAAGACTACGATGATACCAATGTCCCATACCACTAACACCCACCCTCTCGCCTTTCTCATGCACCATGACGCTAGAGTAACATCCTAGCCATGCACATGTGCTCCTACCATCCACCACTCCTGTAAACACACAGTTCGATATTTCCCTACATGCATGCCTCACAACTAGATTTTGAACAACCCTATTGTTTCTAGGCCTCCTTCCTAAGTTGGAAGTAAAACTATTTTGAAAGGCCCTAAAGGAGGCACACCACTAAAAGAACCCTATCCTATTGTCTTTTTCATCTTTTGCAACCTTCTAGGATGTTTTCTTAACATGTATATATACTGGCAACAAACCCTCATTTCTCGAACATCGACTTTGGTGTACTATACTCTCTGTAGGGAAGTTCAAACGCCTCGAGCATGGTACAAGCACATAGAAGACTTTCTTATCCAATGGCTTGGTAAGGATCTGTTCAAATTCCTTTTACATTTTATCTCATGATGAAAATGTCACTTTGGTGATACTTTACATGGATGATCTAATCATCACAAAAGATGACCTTGAATCAATCAAGGACGACGATCTACATAGTAATTTTGAAATGATTGATCTCAATCTTCTGAGCTATTGTCCAGGTGTTGAAGTCACGCAATGTGATACTCGTATATTTCTTACTCAAAAGAAGCATGTTAAGGAGATTATGAAGCGCTTTCATACGATGGATTGCAAGCATGTTTCAATTCCAACTGAAGTTGGTAAAAAATTGTCTTCACATGAGGCTACTCAACCAATTGATTCTAAATCTAGAAAATTGGTTGAAAGGTTTGATTTACCTAAGAACTACAAGACTTGACATAACTATGCAATTGATTTAGTTAGTTGATTTATGGCTATGTAGCTAGTTTAGTTAGTGAATTTAGTTAGCCAACAAAAGATCATTGAATGCCCTTGTATCCTACTTTACTTGGTTAGTCGATGCTGATTGGGGAGGAAGTATAGATGACAAGGAATCAACTACAGGAGATATCTTTCATTTTGGCAATGGTTGTTTTTTCTGATCTAGTAAGAAACAACAAACTGTTGCACTCTCCACCATTGAAGCAAAGTATAATGCTTTATGTTAAAGTTATGAAAGAAGCTATTTGATGGCATCAGACTCTTTCTAAAATAGGTTTATCTTGAGAAAAAACTACTACCATGTTGTGTGATAGCTCCAGTGGCTTTTAGCTAACAAAGAATCCCATGATCCATGCATGCACGAAACACGTCAAAATCAAGTATCACTTTGTATGAGAACATTTACTATCTAAAGAAATGATGTGATGCATTACAAGACTGAAGAACCACTAGCAGACATATTTACAAAGCCTCTATCTAGAGAAACGTTTGAATATCTTCGAAACAGACTTTTTGTTTTTAATATGAATCAAAGCTTTAGAGAGTGTGTTAGAAATGAGAGCTCAAATTTATTTGCTCTCAAGGACTTTAGTATGCTATTATTTTAAGCAGCTCACCTACGTTAATATAGCATGGAGTGTAGTGTAATGGTTGCATGATGGTCAACTCACTAAGGCATTTGTCCCATAATGGCTAACCAAGCATACATGGTTAGCCCTAAGAAATATGTTTGTATATTGTCATTTTGGTAGAATGCATATATCGAGGAGCTTAGAGTTGTGTGAAGGGTTTTTGTGTGCAAATCTTGTTTATTTAATGATTGCTCTTGAATCTCTATGATAAATTTTTATTTTGTCAATAATAGCAATTTAAGTACATTGAAACAACAATTCCAATGCATCATGAAGTAGTTCATCATCATCATAGTGAAAAAATCCCTAGATATCAGCAAATTCAAAGAAAAATTTATGAATTGTAAACTTGGCAAATGAAAAAAAAAGAGTATGCCAAAAGATTTCCCTGAATGTAAATTTACATACAACCTACACATGTCTAGTGATTAGAGAGGGAAGATAGATCACAGTTCACTTACTGTAGAACTCACGCAAGCTTGCTTTTCGTTCATGTGTTGACATTGTGGTTGTGCCATCCTTATAAACCTATCCATAACAGATTCAACATCTTTAAGCCCATATTTATATATATATATATATATATGTCCTACCATATATACAGAAAATGATGTGAGAACCAACTTCTAGTAAATGCTTAGCATCAAAAGTGATATTGTTTAGTGAAATTTCCAAACATTACACAAGCTTCATGTAAGACATAGGTACTGTGAAAGATTCAACTAGTTTCATCACATTTTGCAATATTTCCATATTTGGCTTATTGAGGCCAAAACTTGTTTTAGACTTAGAGGTTGACTTTTCAAAGTTCATTAGTTTAAATTTCATTTGAATAAACACTTTTTGAAAGTGTGGGAAAGATAGAATGCGAGTTTGAGTAGATTCAATTTGAATAAGTTGGGTACATTGAATCTAGACCCAAAATTAGTAGGGTTAGCATTTTGGTGGGAAAGCCAAGTGGCCAAATAGGGTTTGGACCTGCTATAAACGGATGTAACTCGTGGAGAGAGTGATCTTCTCTCTTCTCTATCACATTTCATGCTTATACATGGTTCTCTTGGGTTCTACTATCCATTGGTGCACTATCTTGGTGATTGCTTGCAATTCTATGTGTAGAATGATCTATATTTGCTATTTTTGGATCCACACGTGTGAAATACAGTAGCTTGCTGGTTTTGTACGGACAGCAACAGTACATAATCATTTCATTCAAGTTTGATCAAGTTCTATTAGTGTTTGCATCACAAATTGTGTGTAGATGCTGATTTTTCTACATTGGTGAGATTGGTAGTGTATTTCTCTTTCTAACCAAAGATCATTCAAGTAGATTGCATCTTAAGGATCTGAAATCTTTCACAGGTACTTCATCATAGCTTGCATTGGTGCGTAGTATTAAATTGTCACATTCACTAGATTCAACAAAACCAAACTTTTTAAAGCATAGATAAGTACAATTTGAAACTGTAAGATTGCGAACAAAAATAAATCAAAGTTGAGCAATTTTCGGATTTTGTAAGCATCTTTTAGCATGAAAGTTTGCTATATTGAGAAAGCTTAGATTGAGCCTTGCATGTCAAAATATTCTTTGAAAACACCTCGTCTTTATTTGGGGACCATAAGTTTTGGGTTCAGAGCAACCAACAAGCAAAACTAGAAAATGAAGAACTCTTAGCAAGGAAGTAATTTGAAGCATGTAGCTCGTGTAAAGCAAATCTAGTCACCAACTTGCTCAGCTATGTTGTTCCACTATCTTCTACTACTTTACTTATAGGCAAAATAGCACAATACTGCATGCATAGTGCCCTGTGGTACCGCTGTTATGGTACCGCCGATATCATAACAGTGGTACCGCCGGTATAGTACCGCCCTGGGATCCGCGGTACCAGGGCGGTACCATAATAAAAAAATTAAAAAAAATATTGAAATTTTTTCCCGTGTTATTTTCGTAAAAAAAAATCTTTTTGTTTTTGTACCCGGTACCGCGGGACCTATGACTACATGAAATAGAGAAAGACACTTAAAAAGAGTGATCAATAGCAACATGACAATCTCTATAGAAAAGGTGATGACAAAAAGCTAATTTGAACTCAAACATAAACTACAACTAAAATGAGACTATGCAAAGTTTATACTAAGCTGATCTAAGAACTAATTTTGATAAATCAATCTAATAAACGAGGAGCTACTATTCATATCTAATATCTTGAAAGCTAATAAATCCTAACTAAGAAATAGTAGGCCTTAGGCATGGTCTAATGACAACATAGGCCAAGTATTGTCAAAGCACCTTTCTGGCAGTGCGGAATTGGGCTCCATATTCTGCACTATTTAGATCCTTCTAGAGAACTTGAATTTGTTTTCCTTCAGTTTTTGTTTTTGAAAGAGACCATTATTTTTAGTTTTGGACTTTAATTCCCTCTACAATGTTCATAACTTCATATATTCAATTTAAATAGATTTTGGTTTACTCTCATCATATAGTCAAAGGTCATCCTATGATTTGTTCACATAGGTTCCTTGAAAGTACGGCACTAGAAATTTGTATTTTTCAAACTTGTGACTTCGTTACTTTCATGTTTTTTTTTGGAATTTTGTGGGGATATATTTATATGCTTGTGTTTTGTACTACTAGATTCTTCTATCCTTTTGCATCTATTTGAATCAAATTGATCTTCCTCTTGTAGGCTTCTCCTGTTGTGGTTTAGAGCTCCTTTGTTATGAACACGATCACAAATATTGGTATCAAATGAAGAACAATGGCTAAAGCCCTACAAGCAGTAGCTAAGCATAGACGAGATCTCTCACAAAAAGCCCAAGCAATACATGATAGAAGAGAAGGAATACAATAATCTACCTAATGACTAAATAATAGGCCTATATATACTATCTAGAGGCCCCTAATGAAACCTTCTAGAGATTAGGGCAAAATTAGGGTACTTGGGTCCCATAAGGACATGCTCTTGATAGTAACTAGCCTAGTACCTAAATGTATACTAATTAGAGCAACTAGTAATCAGGGTTAGGGAAGGACGAGTTCATAACACTCTTAGATGAGTTCATAACACTCCCCAACTCTAAAAAAACATTGCCTTTAATGTTGAGCTATCTAGTTCTATCGGGGTTATGTGTTATTCATGTATTTTTTGTGGCTTTGTCAGAGGTTCATGTTCCTATAGCAGTTAGCATACATGTCAATGTCCTCTCAATTCTACAACAATTCCTAGTTCATTACACTCCATCTCATAAGTAAAATGCTACAACAGATAATCTAGGTTATTATACTTCATGTGGTGATATTCCTAGTATCTCTTCTATGTCTGAGGAGCTAGTTCGTGAGGATGTTAGTTCAAATTCCATGGGCCTTGTGTGTCGCTAGGAATCCCTATACACCACCATATTCACTTGTTCATGTCATTGCTTGACATTCTTGGTCTAGACGCATTGGTTCCGCCACATTAAGCTAATCGTGCCAAATGAATACAATGATTACATTTATTTGGTACAACAGAAGCATGCCAATACCCATTCTTTGAAAGATTTTTTGAGCTCCTACATATTCTCTTGCATTTACCAATAAATTTGACTCCCAAGCACACGAGCCACCCTTCTCAAATATCTTGGGATCTACATATATTATCATTAGACGTACCTAAGTTATGTAGTAGATGCCACTCTTCTAGATTCAGTAAGCCGAATTGTCAAGCACAAAAATTCTTATTTTCAAGAAAAAAAAGTAAACAAAAACCCCCTTAAGGTTCTCAATCATCTGTGATGCTACCATGATTTTGAATTCTAGTGATCATGATGGTAATGATCATATTGATTGTCCACCAATATCGTTTAACATTTCCAATTTGTGGCTTATTTTCCTTTTTGCTCATCATCATCTTTACTCAACATTTTCAATTTGCAGCATTGATTTTCAGCTTCTTCATCCTTATAGAAATTATGGGGACACTGTCTTTTTGTACATGAGGATAATTTTAGCGGATTTGTTGTGGACATGCATTAAGACATTAGGTCTTCACTTTATTATTCTTCATTTGGACCAATATTTTCTCAGTTGGGTATTTTGGGACCCAACATAGATTCTCAAAATTTATTAGATTTGTAGATTAGAGATCTATTATTGTGCCTCAAAAGTGGGGGAGTACACTTCAGCCCTAATTGATCAATTCAAAGGCTTGAGTATCCTTCAATAGGCCTATAAGCCTCATAATCTTTGGTATTTGTTTGACAATAGGCATGAAGACTAGCATAGTTAGAGAAGGAGACTTCAGCCTTGTATTCACTTTAGGTTCAGCAAGATGCATTCTTGTGGAGATCATACATCGTTGCGTTGCAGAAATCTGATCTATACACTAAACCTTTTTGGTTCTTTCACTGTTTTGTGTTGGATTTGGTAATAACTATAACATTTTATGTGTACATGACTTGATCGATATGCTAAATACTCTGTGTTTCTGAAATTGATTAGAGAATAAAATTCACGAGGAAGATCTCACAAGGTATGTTCAATGTGAATTCAAAGTGCTTTCTTATGATTCACAATGCAAGAATTGTTCGTCATTGTATTATGACAGCCTCTCTTGGCCCTACCTTTGTAACCATTTGCTTGTACATACAAATTTCAGTAGGAACTTGAATCAAAACTGTTTCAAATTTGCGAACTGTGTTGCAAGCATAGAATGCGTGAACCGTGAATCCAAGAATCATAGGAAAAGGATTCACAGAAGATGGAGGATATCTATAGCTGGAAATAAGGATATTTACTTAAGTTGGCCAATTGGGAATGACTGGTTCAACACGGGCTATAGATATTTCAAAACCTTCAATGAACGTCACCAAGTGAGGGTCCTACGATAGACTAAGAAGTGGGTACTCAAGCAAGAGGCCTTTAATACCCTACCATGAAATATCTACAGCCTTCAAAATATTTGGGCAGGCATGAGAAATCAGGTTCAAGAATAACGCATGGTGTCTTTATGGCCAACACAAGAAAGCTCACTGCGAAAAACTAGCTGAGTTATTCAAAATACTAGTTGGAGTAATTTCATGATTCTTTATTACTCGTATACCCATGGTCATGATGCTTATGTGGGTGATCATTATTCATAAAGATAGCACCATCCATTCCTAGAAGACTATAGTTTAAACACTTGAGTTGACCTTCCATATGCATGCTTTGCCTAGCACGATAGTGAATGAGTTGAGTCTGAGCCAGGATGTTCCTCATGCTTTTGCTGTTGAAAAACGATTTGGGTGGAAAAAGTACCCTCCAGAATAAAAGATCCTTATAACATTAGCAAGCATTCAACCCCTGCTATGAGCAATTCATAGGGATGGACAGGCTACGGCTAAGAGCTACGAGGACAGAGTGAAGTGGTACTCACAGTTGTAAGATGGAAAGTGCTAGGGCATATTTTGCTGATATGCAGGAAACTTTTCCTTAGCTCAAATTATCCTAGAAAGAGAGCTATGGGGTACACAGATAAACCTGGTCCCTTCTAACTCTGCTTGCTAGGCATAAACTTGTATTGCTTGTCTTGATAATACACTTAATGATTCCACAAGCTTTTGCTGCAATTTACACATTTTCCATCAAAATGTCCATTTGCATTCATGGAAATTTAGGTGCAATAACTCTTACCTTATAAATCAGAATTCTAAGCAAGCCCAAAGCACCAGCAAGGCTGCAACTTGTCCAGCGAACCAGAAAAAGGAAAAAACTGGCAGCTGGGCTGTAGGAAAGCCTCACTTGCAAGCACGCACCATCAAACTCCCGTGGAATTTCAGCTGCCCTGAAAGCAGAAGGAAAAGTTGTCAGGAAAGCACGTTGAGTTGATCCAGTGATAGAAATATGAGAGCTTCCTTTCAGTTCAAGAAGATTTTCAAAAATCTAAAACTGCAAGAATTTTCTGTTCTTGTAAGATAACTAATGCCCTTCACCAACCATTAGGTACGCAACTTGATTGAGAGCTTTATGGTCAATAAAGCTTCTTGGCTTGGCCTCATGGATTCTTAAGACCAGATCATCAAGGATAACATCCGGGAAGTGGAGGAAGGGAGCTCCTGGTTCTAGTATGTGGTGGAATGCACTTCCAGGAGGTGCTAGCACATCCTGGAACTGTGAAATGATAGCGCGTCCTGGACATCTAGGAACTCACTGATGGTTAATAAGCATGTGGGTCAAAATGACTTTCTTCAACATGCTGTGTATCGAAGATGAACATCCAGTCGGTGCTGTGTGAATTTGCTTTAGGACTAGCTTATAAAAACCCAAAAATGGGAATTTAAATTTGAGTATAATCCTGTCCGTTTTGTCATCTTATTCATAGATTGTTCTTGCAGGTATAATACTAGCAAAAAGACGAAGTGACGTTGAAAGCAGAAGAGAGGATCAAAGAACTAACAATGTATTGACATGCTGGATGTCGGCTTCCAATAATTTCAAAGACTCCTTGAAAGATCTCGGATGTCTCTTAGAAAAAAGTATCATTGGAAACACTCCAAATATGCTAGAAAAACAACTGAAAAGGGTCCTTTCAACCTGGTAACTGTTTGCGCTTCCAAAGTTTTATCAGCTGTCGAATCGAAGAAACACACTTAATAATAAGAATTATGTAAATGCGTCTGTTGAGTTTTTTCTGCAATTCCAGAACAGAAAATATCCTACAGGCGCTCAAGGCTTCGTCCTTTGCTCAACTTTCGTCATATGCCGTGGACTTAGACTAAGATGCAATGAACAGGCAATTTTCTACCAAGTCGTGATCAACTCCGTTCTAAATATGTAAAGAGCGTACTCATTTAGTGCCTTCGAAGAAAGATTCTCAGCGAAATCTCGTTAGTAGCGTCAACAACAAGATTTCCCCTGGAAGTTCGTTCAACACTTGGAACATCTTTGAGACTTTGAACATGACAAAGGAAAATTTCTCAAGCAAGGTTCAATATAACACCCTCTCCGTGGACTTTTTAAGCAATCCTTTTGTCAGAAACTCAATCTACTTGCATGCGTGCATACTGCATAGCATTAGATATCAGTTAGCTTCAAAACTTAGTGTTGCCGTACATTTTGCAACAGTCAATATTATTATTATAATAATAACTGTCCATCATCCCCTGTCCTACATGTACGGAGAGGCAGTGACTTCAGAGTTCAGAAGAAGACATATTGCATTACGCCTCAACTTTCAAGCATCAATATCATTGAAAGCTTTCCATTATTGGCGACGCAGGCGTTTCGTATCTAGTGGGGCTTGCAAATCTCATCATTGTACCCTGCAACCTTGTTATTCCAACATATTGTGTGCGAGTATCATTCCTGAGAAGAAAATCATAAACGCAATAGCTTTTGCTTTTAGCCATGCAAAAGCCTTAAAAGATTGCACAAGCGTTGATTCATTCCATGCAACCAGAACGCCAACATTTCATCTCGACTCTAGAACCTTCATTATTTTTCCTTATAATATGTAAAACATTGCTTTTCTTGTGTGTTATAAGCTATAACCTTCATCAGTTTCAGCCTTACAAAATATGGATTAATGAATTCCCGACTTCCAGTGCAATATTATCACGAACATTTGCAAAAATGAGAACAATTTGTATCCAACCAAGAAATAATTGCATTTTCCAAGACAAGCAGGATGGCAATCCAACGCATTAAATCTCTGTTTTCTCTTAAACTTTGTTCATCTCAGACTCAGAGCTTCTTCACGTTTACCGACGATGGCCAGGAAGCGAGACGGCTCGATCGGCCAAGTGGCTGGCATTCGAGCAACGAGGACGAGAGACGAGAGATAGAAGAGAGACTGTTCGTCCCCCATCTCTTTACTCTGCCCTCGAGGTCTTAAGCCCGCAGCCGTCGGATTCTCAGTGACCGTGCAGATTTTGCCACATATATCTAAGCAGCCCAGTGAGCCATCTCCACGTGGCTGCAACGAGGTGATGGTGGAGGTTCACTATTTCAGTTGGTTGTGTTTAACAAGGGTTAGTGATAACTATCTATTAAAACGACGTTAACTTAATCACGGTTAGAATGGAAAATCTTTCATATGACCGTCTAGGACGGTGAGCTTTGGTGGGCTGTCCTTTCCATACAAGCTTTACTAAATTCAGAATGATTGCAAGTTTTTGCTTTTTTCTTTTCAAAATGACAAGTGGCAAGGGTTGGAAACCTTAGAAATGCATTCAACTGGTATGCTTTACATATTTTCTTAGCAAATTGAGCCTTTCATATTGAAGACATTCTTATTGAAACTAATAACACCCTCTCACTACCACTATGTCGAGTGCCAGTAGAGGATTTAATGTCCAAGCTTTTTCATTCACATTTGAGCTGTTTTTTTTTTTTTAAAGCTTAATTGCATTATCATATATTCACAAAAATACAAGTACACAAAACGGCTTCACGACCGAAAACTGTCTGAGGTCCAAAAGTATTTTTCAAAGTCCAAAGGCAACCAAGCTGGCATACCACGCAAGGTAGCAAACTGAAACTAACTTAAGTAGTACTTAAAAAAAATATAGCAAGCCGTCGCAGATAAAGAAGGGGGGTCCCCCTCAAACACCTGCTGATTCCTCGCTGTCCATATCTTCCACAAGACCGCCAGCCTGCACACATGCCAGAAAATGAGAGTAGAGGAGTCTGTCGGAAGGGAGTCCCCAAGGAGGATAGTGTCAATGTCCATAGAGAAAGTGAGACCCCAAGTCGAGAAGATGTGACTCGGCTCCAGCCAAAGGTGCCGATGACAATGAAGGAACAAGTGCTCCACCGTTTCTTCAGACAACTGGCAAAGTGGACAAAGGCGATCATTAAGGAAAGGTCATTTGGAAAGCAAGGGTAAGGATTTGGTAAGAATGTGGTAGGCAAGGTATCGTAACTTTCCTACAAGCAGAGAGCGGGCGGTTTTAGACGACAGCGCCAGCCAGACAATGAATGAGAGGTTGTCCAGAGGCGGTTAAGATAGTCCGGGAAAAGAGAAGGGAATTATCAACGATGCAGGGAGGAATAATCAAAGAGAGAACAAGTAAGGGCGGAGTCCCAACTTGAAAGATCAAGGGGCGTGACTTGAGTTATATGAAGTGGAATGGCACAAGATGCAGCCAGGAAAATCAGTCGACGTTTAGCTAAAGAAAGGACAGAGGAAGGTAGAACCTGGCAAGGAGGGACGTGGATCAATTAGTAACATTGTCAGCAAGGAGTTGGTGTGAGAGCAGCCCTAGAGGAGAATAGCTAGGGGAAATACGGGAGAGCGAGGCCGCTTCATGGAAGGCACTAGACAGGGGTTCAGTGGCAATGGCAAACAACATGGGGGACAAGGGACAACCATGCCGAATGCCACAAGTTGAGGCAAAATTGGGAGAAAGACACCCATTAAAAAGGATTTTAGATGAGAAAGGGTGATAAAGAGCACACACAAAATTCAAAAAGGAGGAAGGAAAGCCAAAAGCTTGGCAAGAAGGCAAAATATAGTCCCAACTGATTCGATCAAAGGCTTTGTCAAGATCCAAGCAGAGGATAATAGAAGGAACGACCGAGGCAGCAAGTGAATCTGTTGTCGTCCAAACATTAAGGATAGAGCCCATGATGTTATAGCCTTTAACAAACCCAAACTGCTCAGAGGAAAGGAGGGAATGAAGGAGGGGAGACAGACGGGCCATAGCTTTAGCCAAGGTCTTGTAGGAAGTATTCAGCCTAGTGAGAGGGCGAAAATCTGATAGCAAAAGAGGCAAAGAGATCTTGGGGATAAGTTTAATCAGACCTTCAGACATCGACACAAGCAAGGTCGCGGCAGAGCAAGCTAGGTTAGCAATATGAAGTAGTCTTGGGCCCAACAGATCCCAAAACTGAAGGAAAAAAAATTCAGGAATGACTCCATCAGGCCCTGGAGTCTTACCAAGAGGCAAAGAAAGAAGGGCGACATGCATTTCAGCCAATGAAAAGGGCTCATTTATCTTGGAGATCTGGTCAGGGGGAGAGCAAGCACTTGGTGCGGCAAAAGGATTGAAGACGGTGGGGGTCCGGGGGCAAAGCGGGTTTAAAGGATTGAAAAAGAGAGACAAACTGAACCATTGAAGGAGAGTCGGAGATGATAGAACCAGAGACTGAGAGAGAGTGGGTAAAGTTAGAAAAGTGCTTGCGGCAGAGGGCCCAAAGAAAAAGGAAGAGGGCAGGTCACCATTATGGAGGCAGTTGAGTTTGAAACAAATCATAAGACCAACCGCTATGTAATAATCATGACGCCGAAGAATAAGTTGGCAGCGAAGCTAAAGATCAGAGTATAGCGTAGAATCCTTAGTAGATGTCTGGGCAGCAGCTATGCCTTTAGGAGGATCAATGCCAAGGACCAAAGTCTGGAATGAGAGCAAGAGTGTGGCTGGCCTGGATGTTTGAGAAAGGCCGTGCCATTAGTAATCATATCCTGAAATGAGGGGAAGAGGCGAGACTAGCTTGGAGAGCCGATCGAATGGGAAGAGAGGACAAAAGGGAAGAATTCATGATGTAAGGAGAGTGAAAAGAGTGGGTCGGAAGGGCATGGAATGAGCATTAGAGCAGGACAGGTCTGTGATCAGAGAGAGTGGTAAATTGATGAGTTTCAGCCTTGATGAGTCGAAGCCAGTTAACAAAAGAGGAAAGCTAAAAATGGTCCAGCCTGGCAGATCGGAAAGAGGGTCCAAGACGACAGTTAGTCCAAATATGATGCGGGAACTGGTGTAAGACGTTAGAGGCATCCAGAAGAGAGTGAGAGGACTGAAAAGACGACCAGACAGCGTATTTGGAAGGCGAGATAGTATGCAGGCCATCAGAAGGGTCAATGTACATGTTAAAGTCTCCTAGAACAATCAAATGGTCATCTAGAATAGGCGGTAAGGACGACCAAAAGTCAATGTATTCAGAGGTAAGGCAAGGAGCGTAGAAGTTAGAACAGAGAAGGGTGAAGCGTAATTTGCGAAGGCGAAGGTAGGACCCACTTACCAGCTGAATCAGAAGAAGTAGAGAGCACTTGCCAATCACGAGAAACAAGCGTTTAGAACTCCCCCGCGAGTGCCTTTAGCAGGAGAGACAACCGTAATGGAATAATGCAAGCAAACTTCTTGATGAGGCAGTGCTAGTTGAATTCTCGAAGTTTCGGCTCTTGCAATGCAATCAAAATATACTTCGAGGATAAGAGGCCAAGACTTGAGCCATGCAAGTGCGGCGTACCAGATCGTTTAGACCTCGTACATTCCAAGAATAAAGATTCATTCGGAAGAGAAGGAGAAGGCATAGTTTGCAGCTGGCAAAAAAATTGCATGCAATCACAAGTATAATGCACTCAATGGATAGTAGAACCCAAGAGAAGCCATGTATAAGAGAGAGGCTCATGTGCCAACAATCCATGCAGAAACTTGGCACGAAGGTTCCCGCTCGTAAGCCTGTTTGAGGCGTTAGTAGCAGTAGAGCGCTTCTTAGTGATAGTTGTAGCATCACCACTGCAGGCTGGGCAATTGGAAAAGCCATTCGCGAGGCTGAGCTGGTGCGGGCTGCCATAGACAGCAAGGGCACTGCTACAGTCGAAGGTAGAAGCCCCCTGTGAAGAGGCAACGGGTGGCTGCAAACAAAGCAACAGCATGCTCCTCAGGATAATCGGCCCATCGGGCTGTCACAGCAAACCCCAAGACTAGAAAGATGGTGCGGTATCCAGGGGAGTCTGAGTGTTGTCCGAGGGAAACTGTGACCAGAGGCTCCATTGTAGCAGAGGAAGACAACAAAGTTGAGGGCATTGAAGCCTGTTTGTTGCCAACAGGTAGTCTCAGCTGCCAGCATAGAACCTAAGGGCGACTCAAACGTAGTAGCAGACACTTGCACAGGCTATCGGGGAGGGTCAGCTTGCCAATGCGGATGCATCCAAGGGTGTAGCAGCAGAGGAGGCAGAGTAGACATAGCCAAAACAGCCTTCAATGTCGACTCGAGCGGATTTGAAACCACTGTCCCTGCCATAAAAGGTATAGGCATGTGTTGCGGAGGCATCGCCGATAGGAAGGGGGACAATTTGCCACAACATGACCAAGACGATGACATCTGTAGCAGGAGTCTGGGAGCCCCTTTGAAGATGACAGCTACATATAGGAACGGTCGGCACAAAGAAAGTGAATATGCTCCACAGGGGTTGAGACAACTTCTAGAGGATGCAAGTGCGAACGTGAGAGGAAGGGTTGTGGGCTTTCCAAGGTTGCAGTAGAAGCACCTTCCCTAAGTTGTCGAGGAATGAAGTCCAAGGCTAGCAGAAACTTGGGGGAAAAGCAGGGAGCTCCACCCAACACGGGACTTCCAGCTGAGGGGTGTCATCAATGGAGAAGGAGTTAGTGTGTATCAAGTCACATAGACCGAGTTCCCCCCCAAAGAGCTAAGGCCCATTTGCAAGCACAGAAATTGACTCAAGAGCACTACCGAGAGTAAAAAGAAAAACCCCTCTACCCAAAGCTGAGAACCTAGGACTATTGACATTCAGAGTGGCCCCACTATATCTCTCGAATCTCTTGGCATCATCCGCGTACAATGGTTTCCCCATAAAATATGTAGCAATAGTAGTTTCAGCAAGCAATGCGAGGTAATCATTATAAAGAGTAGGGGTGAAGCTGGATGAATGCAACTTCAGATCTAACTTGCGAAGCGAGAATTGTCATATTGGCTAGCAACTTCTGATGACGTCAGTGTCTGCGCTTGCATAAATGAGAGCGCACCGATGTGCAATGAGACAAAAGGCACTATCTGTTGAGACCGTGTTGATCTGTGGGGCTGTTTTCTGGGATCCCCCTGACTCCTTCTCTTTCTATACTTGCGCTTGCTGGCCCCCACCTATGCTTGTTGAAGAAGGAGGTAGTGGCTCTGGAGATGGAGGCAGATGGGTACGAAATCTGCCATGCTGGTTGAGTAACGGGCAGCAAGAGAAGGGAGAAGGCAAGCTGCTAACATAGCGCTTGGTGTGGGAACCCACCAGCTCCGAGGAGCTAACTAAAGGTAAGAAAAGCAGCCAGAGTTAGGTGGAGAGAGAGGAGGGAGCTACTTTGCCAGACCAGCACTGACAGGGTACAAAAGCTCGGCTGAGCACAAGGTTTCTGAGAGAGCAAGAAGCTCCAGAGATAGCAGCGGTCGTAAACGCGATCCAAAACCTCTCCAGAGAAAGACGAGGAGGAGGAGACAAAATAGGGAGGAGGAGGA
>MU835203.1:0-41001 GCA_029204225.1 Diphasiastrum complanatum | reverse complement strand
AACAGCACGACGCAAATTTGCGTGGCGCAAAAATACATGGTGAAATTGATCCAAACTTAAACCATAACAATAGCAAGCAAGGTGCGAGAAGGTCTTATAGGAAACATGTGCGACATGTGAGTCAAGAGACAAACTTTGCCCTTATGAATACTATCTTGTATTCATACGAGCCAAATTCATTTGTTGGGGCAGCAAAGGAAAAAATATGGCATCAAGCCATGCAAGAAGATCATGACTCTATTTTCAAGGATATATGTAGGATCTTGTGGAATTGGCAAAAGGAAAGCATCCCATTGGCTATAAATGGGTCTATGGGTAGCATCAAAAAGTATAAGTAGGGCTGGTTATGTAGCTAGTAAAGGTTGAATGATTATGATTTACTTGCACCAAGAATGGGTTGCCAAATTCTTACAAAAGATCAAGTCCCATTGAATGATCAAGAAACTTGAGCGAAATTTAAATCCTCACAAAGAATTATGTTACAATATATGATTGTGGAAGTATTGTCTTGAATGAAAGTGAAAAGGTTCTCATTCTTAATCTTGGAAATGATATTAGCACAAATTCGTGTATAGTGTGTTGTCATAGGAGCTATATACTGGGTATAGCCCCTAACTAGTATAACCTTAGGTACTGGGCCATTACCATTGAGGGCATGTCCTTAAGGGAACCTTGATAGCTTAGGTTTAAACCTGATCCAGGATAGCTTAGGTTCAATAATCTTATCCTCTAAAAGCTTCCTTTAGGGCTTCTCTATGGATAAAAGTAGGACACATTGTTATTCACTACTCTATTCGCCCTGTATGTAGATGATTTGGAGCTCTTATCCATGAAGAAGGTGGGGAAGGTTGTCCTTGCTCATTTGATTATTCCTATCCTTCTTTATGCTGATGACATTGTTCTTCTTTCTTCTTCCCTGACTGGTCTGCAACGTCACTTACATGTCTTATATCATTTTTGTACCTTATGGGGCCTGTTTGTCAACCTAGGGTTGGGAGTCTTATTCACGGCGCCTTTGCTTCGCTTCCGTCAGGCTACTTTTAAAAGGGTTTCTTTGGGTCACTCTGCATTGGTCCAGTTTGAGAGAGGTTTTACTTTAAATCATGTTTTTGATCCTTCTACCAGATGCCAGCTCTTTGCTACACGGGTGTCTCCAACAGTCATGTATGGTTCCGAGATTTGGCTACCGGGTCTTTCTCTCCGGGATTGGGCAGCTATTTTACGTATTCAAACGAATATGTTGTCACGCATGATTCGGGCCAAGTCGACTACGCCACATGATATTCTTTGCGCAGAGTTTGCCACCCCTCCCATCATTCTCGAGGGGTTTTTTCATATCATACTCCTTCTTCAGTGCATTCAACATATTCACTCTTCCCACACGGATAGATATATTGCAGTGGCGCTTTGCTCTTCTTCTGCTCTTGCTGCTTCCAATACCAAGATTTCATGGTACCAGCAAGTGGTGGATTTACTACGTTCTTTGGACATCTCTGTCACGGACCTTCCATCGGGCACTAATCGGTATATTCACCGCCAGCTCTTTCGCCGGTACATACAACACACATGGGGACCCAACTCAGCTTCCCGACCGCGCCACATTTATTACTAGACACACTTTCTTTCCCTTGATCCAACTGGTTTACCTCTGCTCCCGCTGTATCTCTCATAGTCACTCTCGTACGGCTTGCATTACCGTATTGGACAGCTACGCACCTCTTCCCATCAACTTGCTGTTGAGACTGGTTGCTGCTGGAATATCCCGCGTGAGCATAGATTATGTCGCCTCTGTTCTATGCGCAAGCTTGAAGATGAGGCACACTTCTTACTTTGATGCCCAGTTTATTATGAGATCCGTGGTCGATATTATTGTCTTTATCGAGATGGTCCGCATACACTTACCAGTTTTTTCTCTTATCCTGATACTCAGTGTTTGGGGCTTCTTATCCGTGAGATGCTTTTACTTCGTCAGTCACTTTTGCCTCGCATGATCATAATGGGCATAGACTCTCAACAGTTGCTAGTTACGGATACTTTCAGACACGAGCCCGTGATGAGGATTCGGATGATGATATTGACATACCTGTCCCATCACGGAAGAAAACCCGTCACGGTTGCGGACAGCCAGTACGGCCTTCTCTTGACGTACCGTTCAGCGGACACTTCGGGCCTATTTTACTTGATCTCTCTTCTTCATCTGGCCCGAGTTGGGGCGTTTATTGTTTACATTACTTTAGTTCTCATGTACAGTTTTCTTCAGTCTGCACATTGACAATGCTCCCATGCATCTTTGTACATATGTATCTGTCTTATGCACCTATGGGTGCCTTCAAGACGTTAATAAAGCTTCTTTCTTTCTTTCTCTTTGGTCTCCTTAAGCATTCTCTTTGCCACTTTCTAGGGTTAGTTTTTGCTTATGTGCTACTTTCTTAGCTTAGCTTTTGATTTGTTGTAAATTTGTTCATAAGTTGGTATTAGAGCATTTTCCAAGTTGTTGGGAGTGCTTTTTTGTTTTTTGGTTTCTTTCCCAAACTTCCTGAGGTAAACCTTACACCTTACCAATCCATTCAGCAAGGGAACATTAAGGTTCTTGAATCTTCATGTTTGTTTCTGTGATTTTCTTTGCAAGTTTCAGGATCTTCATCGAAGGACTAAGATCTACCATCTCTTTTCTCTCTTCATCTCTATCTAGTTGGATCTTCATCTTCTGGCGGATCTTTAGCGCTCTCTTTCTAGATAATTTTCTAGCTATTTTTCTCTCTTTAGTAAAATTTTTATATTTTTTGTCATAAATTTTTTTGTTTGTGATCCAAATTGAGTTTCTTAACAAATCCTAGCTTTAACATTTTGCTTAAAGTCAACATAATTGCAACTCCACAACAATGCTTTGTGGAGTTTGTGTGTTGAGCTTGTCATTCATTCTCTCATGGAGAATAAAGAGCTCTTCCACTGGGGACATTAGTCTAGGCCTCAAGATGGAGGGTCGAGGATAAGGCATGGTGGTATGGGACACCATGGCTTATCGAAGATCCAAGCTTGCTTGATGGTGGTCTATGGCTCCAATGCACAGGGCAGAGGCGACAATACCTCTATGGTTGGTGGGCGGTAACGAACTGTTCATCACCTAGTTGTGTCTTAGCAATGACTGGTTTTGACGATGGGGATTCTAACATTTACTAAACCTAAGCTATCCTGGATAAGGTTACAGACTAAGCTATCAAGGGTCCCCTAAGGACATGCCCTCAATGGTAGTGGCCTAGTACCTAAGAGTATACTAGTTAGGGGATACCTAGTATATAACTCTCCCCTACTTTAAAACAACATTGTCCACAATGTTGTCCCCAAGCATTAGTTATGGTAATAGCCCACCATAAGGACTAAAAAATAATCTAAGACCTCATAAGATAGGAGAAATAATGGATGAACTAATGGAAATATTGAAGGAGAGGACATAAGTTGTCACAATAGTCATGGTGATCCACCTCTATATACATAGTCCAAGTGGGGTTACCTCCAACCAAAGGGGTCACGCTTGTTGGCCAATGACACGCATTAGTTGTGCACACTGACACGGGTCCATAACAAAGGGTGACCTCTTGTCACTAGGACATTAACACATGGCACCAAATTGACCTCTAGCTCCAAACCAGCATTCTAAATGAGACCGTCACCTCAAGTATTCCGTCGCATGCCCTTATGGGTAAATAGCATTCCCTCCCCCTTTAAGAACCTCCTCCTAAAGGGAGCAAGCCAGGGAAGTTCACTCTTAAGTAGTCTTCCCTTTCCCATATGTCCTCTTCATCCGACTTGCCTTTCCAATATATCAAAAATTGAGAAAGCAAATGCTTTTTCAATTAGTGTTAACGAATGTCGACAACCTTTTCTGGCACCGATGGTACAAGGTAATGAAATCCTCCAAGTCAACTAGTTCACCTTCTAGAATTAGGAAATCCTTTCGACTAAGTCGCTCTTTTCAAACGACTTACGTGGAAAACAGGATGAACCCCAACTCCAATTGGAAGATCTAGTTGATAAACGACCCAGCTGATTTTCTTTACAGCCTTATATGGACTGCTATATCGTGGAGATAGCTTATGACATGTCCGTAGTACCTTAGAATCTTTAGGGATTTTAAGATACACCTAGGTTCTGACCTCAAATTCTCAAGATGAGTGACCACGATTAGCATAAAACTGAGCTCTATCTTGAGCGGTTTAATGCTTTCTTTGGGCACTTGCAGCATTTCTTGCATATCCTGCAAGAAATCTACTGCAGCTTGCACCTTGAGACCTTTGAGTTAGAAATAAATTGGCGAACGCGGTTGAAAGCCATACATCAACATAAAGGATTGAATCCGGTGGCAGAATGCTTCGCACTATTGTGCGCGAATTCAACCATTGGGAGATACTTTTCCCAGTCGGACTGTCGTTGAGAGACATATGCTCTAAGCATATCTTCCATCATCTGGTTGATACGTTCTATCTGCCCCATTAGATTTTGGGTGATATGAAGAACTAAGATGAAGGGTTGTTTCAAGTTTATCAAAAATTGATTGCCAGAACTTGCCAGTGAATTTGGAGTCACGATCACTGACAATATCATTTGGAAAACCGTTCAATCTGAACAACTTTTCAACAAAAAGCTAGGCTAGTTCATATGCCTTGATAGTTGATTTACTTGGTATAAATTGCGCCAATTTAGTTAGCCTGTCAACCACCACCCAAATGGCATCATGACGCTTCCCGGTTTTAGGGAGTCCAATCACAAAATCCATTGAAATACTTTCTCATTTCTTGTTGGGAATTTCCAAAGGATGTAAAAGACCCGCAACTTTGAGCCTTTCTGCTTTATTATACTGGCATTGTTCACAACCTTGAACGTATGCCTCGACATGACCTTTCATCTTCGTCCAGAAGAAGTATTTCTTGACAAGGTACGGTACTTAATGTCGAACACGAACTCGTGAATGAGTTCCGACCATCTAGCCTTTTGGCCACGAAGGTCCTTAGCATCACAATATACTTAAGGAGTTGGTGATCACCATCACTATAAATCTGGCACCATAAAGATAATGCCTCCAGATTTTCAATGTATGGATAACTACAAAAAGCTTTTTTCTTTCAAACGCAACTGGTCTACCATCCTCGTAAAGGACCGCTCCTACAACATGGATTAACATGTCTTCCAAATACACCACCACAAACTTTCCCAGATATGGATGAAGAATATCGTTCATCATTTGCTGGAAACTGGTAGGTGCATTCGTGAGTCCAAAAGGTAAAACTAGAAACTCATAATGATTGTGCCTGGTTCGATAACCAGTCTTAGGAACATCCTCGTTGCTAATCCTTATCCAATGGTATCCTGATCTAAGGTCAATCTTGGAGAAATACGTAGCTTCATTCAAACGATCCATTAGATCATCCATCTTAGGTAAGGGATATCTATTCTTGATGGTTAACTTAATCTTTTAAAATCACCACACAAACGTGTGGCCTCCATTCTTTTTACTAACCAAAAGGATTGGTGCTCCTAAGGGGACTTACTAGGCCGAATGTGGCCCATCCTAAGAAGTTCTTGCTTAGAAATTTCATCCTCTTCCTTAGCGCTAACCTTGTATGGAGAAAGGGATACAGGCTCGCTATTGGGAAGTAATTCTATCTGATGGTCGACACTCCTTTTAGGAGGTAGGCCATCAGGTAGTTTTGCAAGAAAAACATCGCTAAATTCTTGCCTAAGTTTGTTGAAACCACCTTTAGGTGAATTAACACTTAAGGGGTTATTTATACGCACATCCAAAGGCATTTGCGACAAATCAATATTTAGACTCTCTGTACAGCATGATCATCAACATAGATTTCATCTTTTAAAAGACAAAGATAAACTTTATACTCAGAGTCTTTCAAACATTTAACTTCTTCTAAAGCAGATACAACAAGATATCTTCTCCCGACGCCATTTTCACCACATACAAATGGTTACTTGGCGCGGTGGCCACCTTGAGTTTCTGCACCAATTTAGAATTAATAATGGGTTGAACCATCATCGAAAAGAACAGTCACGGCTTGGTGTCCTACGATCCCATTCATTCCATTCAGTTCGTGGGGGCCAAAAACAACCATATTAAAGCAACAATTCTCAAAACTAGTGCATCCTTAAAGGATAAATCAACAAAAGAAATTTTAGAATTACCTGGTTCCTTGAAAGATTTAGGATACCCACCAGATTTCTTTTGTTTCTTCGGGCAGTCTTTTGAAAGATGCCCTTTCTCCATGCAAGAGAAACACAAGCCGTTGGTCCTTAATTCTTTCGGAAGCCCCAAAATCAATTGTAGTTTTATGAGGACAGGGTCGATTTGTGAAGCGAATCGGGGTAAGGCTTCTTAGAACTCTTGAATTTAACGGCCTACTACCCATCTGCACAATGGCAAAACGCCATCAATGCTCAAATTCATCAAGGATTGGACATGTTGCCAAGTGAATTGTGCATGGAAAAATGACTATTCACCAATCCAACAATGAAAGCATCACATCAGGATGCCGGTCCTTCTTTTCTCCTGAAAAGAATTCTGGGTTAAACATGGGATACAGGACTGCAGACCGCGAGTGGGTTGAAGAAACCACTCCTGCTCGGCTGCAGCATGTCTAGACTGCATTTCTAGGATTTGGTTTTTTAAGGAATTAAGGGCCTGTACAAATTGAGCGGTGTCTAGCTTGGGAGGAGGAGGTGGTGAAGACGGTCTTTCACTCGAGGGTATGGCAGGGTCCATAGCGCACTAAGGTAAGATTGAAGGAAAAAATGACAAGCGTGGTAACAAAATGGCTTAGGAAACTTGAGAGCTCTACTCGAGGAAGCTAGGCTAAAACAAGGTCCTCAATGATGAGAGTGGAGCCTTTTCACCCCACCCACACCATTTTCCCTTCCCTTTTGGCCTTACTAGGTGGCGGTCTTTATGGGCGTACTAGCAAGTATATGGCCCCTAAGACAAGTGGCAACCCATATGGGCACCAGCTTACTCTCAAATCACATGGCTACCACCCTCCCTATGCCACCTCACCCAAGGGTCACTTGGGTCACCACCAACACCTGTAATCACCTCCTTAAGTCTCATGGCCTTATGGCCCCAAGAAGCTCCTAAAACTCCCCTAAGGCTTGTCCTTAGGCTAGAGTAAGGAGCAGGTACAGTTGTACATTCATGAAAGAAGAGGTGGAGAGAAAATGAGATTTTCATCCTTTGAGGTTGTGAGAGTCAAATTAGATGTAGTTTTTCTTGTTTTGCAAGTGGCATGGAGCAAGGAGGAAGGTAGAAGATCAAGAAGAGTCTTTGGGAGGTGGAGGGATGTACCCATAGGCCTAAACTTGCTACAGGTACAGCCTGTGGTGGTACTTTCTCCAACCTTCCCCCTCTTCCTAAATTCAAAACTTAGATTCTTGTTTAATTTACAAGCTTATAGAAGCCAAGGCTTTAAAGATTTTATAAGTTCTTTTAAGCTTTTGCAACTTGCAAAAGTACACATATAAGCAAGTGTGCTTTGTGTGTGTAGGGGTGCTGGGCTGAAATTTTTTTTTCTTTTTTTGGTTATCACAAAATAATTTATGATAAAAAACAACTATAAAATGTTTTTTGTTTCAGCTTCCAAAAAGGATCGAAGAACAAGTCCTTATGGGCTTTTTTCGAATCTGTCAAAAAACAGAGATTTTCTGACGGTTCTGGGTGCTAGCTCCGACTTTCTAGTTTTATCATACAGCTACTAAAGGCTCTAAAGCTACCTAGAAAACTGTAATAACTAAGCCCCTTAGCATGCTTACAAGGCCCAAAACCTATCCAAATGTTGTCGGATCTCGACGAAACAAAAGCAAAGTTGTGCTTAGCGATCAAACCATGAATACTAAGCTATCCTAGCACATCAACAAGAAGTTTAAACGAACCAGAATTCAAATTAAAACGATTGCACCTTATTCACAATGATTGGTGGCTCTGATACCAAATCATCGAAACCGGTCATTGCTAAGACACAACCAGGTAACGAACGCTTCGTTACCGCCCACCAACCATAGAGGTACTGTCGCCTCTACATAATCCCCATAAGCTCAAAAGAAAATCATGATGCTAAGCTGTTAACTGATGTGTGATACCATCAACACCTTGAAACAAAGCCTAAGAATGGATGGGGCCTTGGATGGGTACATCAAAGGTTTTTAACGATGAAACTACCTAGTGTTCTATTCAAAAAGAAAACCTTAATGATAAAACCTCCAACAAAATCTGCTGTGTGCTGGAACCGCCAATGTTCAGCACATATAAAGTTCTATATTTTTATAAAGTTTACCTTCTAAATCAGAACTCATGTTATGTGCTTATCATTTCAAAGTTCTCCTATCTTGTTTTTCATATAATTCTATTAATCAACTCAACTCTCAACCACTCCACAACTTGTGACCGAGAGAATCAGTTTAATTCATCTATCTATGTCTTGAAGCTAAAGTATTGGTGGGTCTTTATGATGCCACGATACAAGTAGTGTCATAGGTTGTTGATGTTTCCAAACTTTCCTCAATGTATTCCTGGCAGGTATTTGTTCCAGATTACAACGTTTCAGTTGCTGAACTTGTCATCCCCGCGAGTGACCTATCTCAACATATAAGGTTCATTTTTCAAGTCTTCTATTTGCTTCATTTTTTGTACCACTAAATTCTTATCTGTTCAAGACACAGAGTTTGATCACACTATTATCAAGAATATATCGGCAAAAAAAAGTCTTCAGGTTCTGTTGCCAGAGACCGTTGCAAAATAGGAATGTCGACCTCGATGATTTCATTTGGCCAAACTATGAAGTGAGGTTTAGTATCATAGCTGGAAGCTAATGCAAGAAGATCACATAGTAAAAACGAGGGAAATGATTTTTGATATGCTATGTCATTATCTTTTCTGAAAGACATTGGCTATATTTGAGCTCACTGCTTCTATCTTTAACTTTTGTTATTGCTTTGAGCTATCTTCCTTGAAGGATGGCTTACTAGGTAAATCTGTCTAACACAGTCAATGTCACTTATATGAAGTCCACTTCAGAGCTCATTCTGTTTCTTGTTTCATGGACATAGTACGGCTGGTAATGAAGCATCAGGCACAGGGAGCATGAAGTTTGCAATGAATGGTTGCCTCATTTTAGGGACAATGGACGGTGCAAATATTGAAATTCGGGAGGAGATTGGTCATGAGAATATGGTATGCCTTCTGCAAGTTCTGTTAAAGTTTAGCATTCTTGGCAAATGTCATATAAAACAGAGTATCATCTCTTAACTGGCTTACAGCTTATCAATGTATGCATAGGATCCACTGTTTTACCATTTGCTTTCCTGTAACTTAATATGGATGTTTGTCTCAATGTGTGGTTGTAGCTCTGCCTTGCTAGATCATTTGTCATTTAGTTTTTCTATGTTTTTCTTTTCGAAGGTCTGATTGTAAGGGGTTCTCGATCTGTTGTCCACCTACCTCTTCAATTCCATTTGCACAGTTTTCTATTCAGGGGCAGAGCAGGGTAACCAACTAGACATGAAGGGCTAAATTAGCTGCGAAAGCCAAAAAGTCCCTTTCTTTTGGCCAAAATGTTAAGGATTACTTAACTTATGTAGGTTGAAGTGAAATGGGGATTTAACATAGATATTGAAGAACAGTCTACAGATTCTCCATGCTGTCCAATTCGCCCAGAATGTACGCGCATGTTCTTCACTCTGCTTGGTGAATAGTAGAACAATCACTAAGCAGTGATAGTTTAAGCTTCTCTCAGACTTTTCTTTATACTGATTAAAGTATCATCCCTATCTTGATCAGAAATATTTCCTCTGTGCAGTTTATTTTTGGTGCAAGAGCTAATGAAGTCCCAAAACTTCGAGCACAGCGAAAGGAATTTCAGCCTCCTAGAGAATTTCGGCGTGTTGTCGGGTATAGAAGCTTTACAGTAGCTCACGATCACAATCTCAGAATACGCAGATCCAGTCTGATTAGTTAGCTCTGCTTGTTGCACTTCCCTGAATTATCATCTTCGAATCACCTCATATTTATGGTATATGGTGTGCCTGCACAGGATGATTCGCAATGGTGTTTTTGGTCATCAAGAGCATTTTCAAGCATTATGCGATACTGTTGATGGCCAGGGTGAAGATTTATATTTGCTAGGAAATGATTTTTTGAGCTACTTGGAAGCACAGGTAAGCTAGAAACAATTGCTTGGTCTGAAATTCAGTGAATTGTATATCATACCAAAGTCTGCTGATTTAAATTACGATGTGTTGTTGAAAGTGATATGATATGCTTTTCTAACAGGAAGCCGTTGATAAAGCATTTGCTGATCGAAATCGATGGGCAAAAATGAGCATTTTGAGTACAGCTGGTTCTGGTAAATTTAGCAGCGACAGAACCATGAAAGAGTATGCAGAGCAATCCTGGGACATACAAACTTGCAAGCGGCCTCTTTAGTGAAGTTGTATCTTATCAATTTTGCATTCTCACTCAGAAAATGTTCTCGGGAGATGAAGTTCTACCCCTGTATTATAAGTCACTAGTTCATAATTTTGTATGTGTCTAGTACAGTTTTTGAGACTTGAATATTGTGAGGCCATTCAGCTATTATTCCCTTTGAATAGTAAGATGCCATTTTGTGACTATGACAAATGTTCTGCTTTGATAAAGCTGTACATTGTCTATGAATCCTTACCATGATTAGTTTGATCATTTCCATTCTGATCTTATCATGTGACTTTCATCTACAGCCAATAAATTTAAGAGCTCAAAACTGTTCTTATTTTGAAGCTTTTTGCTCTTAATTTTTAGTATACATTTAAACCAATGAATGAATGCACAATAAAGTTAATTCAGTTGGTGTGAAGGATGAGGGAGAGACTCTTGATATTTGCGAATTCAATAATTTTCAAAGAGCACAGCAATTGATGGCATTCAGTCTTGTTTCTTCCGAAGTGTTTAGCAATAATTTTTTGAGATTTCATTGTTTTAAGATTGTGGAAGATTTTGTGAAGTTTCCATCATAGTTATTTTCAAGTTATGAGCATGCTTATTGGTCAATATTAGTAGCAATATGTTCATTATTCAGTCCCATCCAGTAGATATTAACAAGGAATTAGGGCCTTGTATGACAAAGTAGTAAGAGCTAGTAGAAAACGCAGATTATGTAAGATTCTATCAACCAAAAATTCTCCAAAATTTGTCGCTTTTGATGCAAATTGAGGACACACATTGAATTATATTGTTTTACATATTCAGCAGTCAAACTTGTACATTTGTATTCAAAAGTGTCGGAGTTATCAATAATGTGATCAATATGATCGTGATGTATGAAAAGGTTCCAAGTTCATGAGACTTGTATCAATCATCTTATGAAATCAGGACATCAACAACACGTCGAGATCAAGGATTCAAGTTTTTGTGACTTGAATGTGGAAACAAATGACTTGGTACAAAGGACTAGTGAGCTCTTCATCAAAAAGAAACCTATATGGAGGACTAAATGAATTTTCCATAAAACTAGTAAAAACAAAAATTATTTGATAGAGGCAAACACCACTAGTTTGCTACAACTTTAGTATGTGCCCAAGAAATAAACACTAGATCTATATAGTCAACTAAAGTCAAATGCAAAATAGAGGCCTAATTCTTCAAAGTTCAAGGCAATATGCAAATCAAGATTTTGGAGTCCAAAAGCTAGGTCTTGTTTTTTCTCTCTTGTAACTTGTTTTTGAGTGATCCTAATGCAATAAATTCTTTGAAAACATTAAATTGTGTTAACAGGCCGTACAGGAGGGTACTATACTTCACACGTGTGAAATCCCTTTTGCGTATTTTCACCTTATTTTGATTGCTCTTGCTAGTATCGATCAAGATTGTGACTTTATCTCAATGAATTGGTTGCAAATTACTTCCATTCAATCTTCTTGAGAGAGTGTGAGGGCCGAGACTAGAAGCTTCTAAATTGCCTAGACTAGCTAGAAGTCTATTTTTTAAGTCATCGAACTTAAGTGAGATTGGATCTCTAGAATTCAAATTTCATCCATTCTTGTAAGGTAGGTTTTGTAAAAAGCTAAAAGCTTGTTCTTTTGAATAAAGATCACATTGATCTTTTTATTTGTGTCAAAATGAAACAAATCAAGTTGCAAAGGAGTGCAAATTCTGAGAAGAACATAGCTTGAGGGCCGAGAATTACTTTCAAGTACAAATCATAGAATTGGGATGGGATCAATTGGAGCATTTCTCTTGGAGTATAGTGAGAGGCTTAACTTTACAAATTGCTCAATCTGGAAGGTGAGAATGGAGTCACTTTTGGTGCTCCAAGAACTTTTTTACCTTGTTCTTGGTAAGGAGGAACCTCGAGGTGGACAAGAGTTGATGAAATTTAAGAAAACAGTTAGACTTGCATTACATTGCATAAAAATGAATGTAGGTAATGATTTTCTTTAGGAGGTTGCAACTTGCACCTCAGCCAAAGAAGCTTGGGACTCTTTAAAAGCTATATATGAGTCCAATAACACCTCGAGAGTTTTTATGCTAAGATATCAAGTTCTCCAAAGCATGAGAAGGGGTGAGGAAAGTGCACAAGACTATGTGCTTAGGATCAAATGACTTAACGAAGAACTTGTTTCGATAGATGATAAGATGCAAAATTAAGAACTTCTCAAGTCATTCTTAATGGACTAGGAGATGAGTTCTCGAACTTAGTCCAAAGTTTTTCCATTCAAGATACATTACCTTCCATTGACAAACTTCATAGTGTCATTGTGGCTGAGGAGTGCAGAATACAGCATGTCAAAAATAGGATGGGTTCTCCATCCTTGCATGATGGTGCTGAGAAAGATCAAGTTTGAAGACAAAAGGCAAGAAGGACAAATCCAAGCTCAAGTGCTACTTTTGTGGAAACAAGAGACACTTTGCATCCTAGTGCTACAAGAGGAAGAATGCACAAAGTGAAGGCAAACAAGAGAATCTTGCTCAAAAGGAGGAGAAAGATGATGAAGAGTCATCCTTGATGGCATCTACATCCATATCAACAAGCAAAAGCAATTCTAATGACACATGGTGGATAGATAGTGAGGCAAGTTCCCACATGACATTCCAAAGAAAATCATTCTCAACTCTATACTCTTTCAGTGGTGCTAAAAAGTCAATTTTTAAAGCAAGTGATCAAGAGTGTAGGATTAATGGTGTTGATTCCAGTGAACTGATCTCCCAACAGGTCTGATTTCCCAACAACCGACCAATCAAACATAAAGGTAAGTAACCTCTCCCACTATCAAGCCATGGACATTGAACAATCATCACTCAAAAATTAGCATACTATTCTCACAATTGACAATATTGGCTTGTGAAGCAATGAAACTACAAGACACTCCACATAAAATTCACCTCCCACATCCCACACAACACACTAGCATTGAGTAACTAGAGACAAGACATATAATACCACCATACTAAACAACAACATACAAGAATCCAAGAAAGACTATGGTCTCAACCCAACAACTACAAGACAAACCAAACACTCTCCAAATTACTAACATCACTAACTCTCAACCACATTCCATGAAACTCACCACTCAAGACAACAAGAATCCAAAAACAACTTACTCTCAAAAATATTCAACTCCCTTCTCAAAGACAACAAGGATCCACAACTACTAACTCTCAAAATACAAAAAGTGGGCTCCCTCTTGTAGCCAACCCCAATGGTCCCCTTTCAAAATGAGGCCTTTCCAAACTTCATGCCCTTCAAGCCCTTTTTGCCATTTGTCCACACCTCATTGCAAAGTACATCAAGTGGCCTCCATGAGAGTGGGAGAGTGGTGCATTCAAAGCCCTTTCTTGGGTATACCCAAAACTAGCATATGTGGTCATTTTTGTCAAAAGCTAGTGGGTGTACCCTTCAAGTTTTCTAGCCCCCAAAGTCTTTTGACATTTATTATCCAAATTTGGGTGAGGCCCTTTGTCAACCCCTATTTTTTGTAAGTGGCATTCAAGGTTTTTTATTCTCTAATTGTTGGAGGGTTTGCGGATCCCAAGGCAACCCTAACCCTAGTTAATAAGTGAGAGGGATTTGGCACCCTGCGTGTGTAAGTCCAACCCGATGATCACATAGTTATTTGATTGATTAGTTAAAAGTTAATAAAGAACTTTAGGCCTTTTTGCGGGACTTTTAATGTCGCAGGGCCTAAATGTCAAGTTAGTGAATAAAGTTGAGTTTCCCTCCAATTTTGATGGTTCCCACACTTTTTAAAATTTGAATAAAAAGAGAGGCAAGACTGGACCAATAGGATTCAGAGGCCAAGGTCCTCCTCTCTACTATAAAAAGGGACCAACTCGAGTTGCTCCTGATGTTCATTTCCTCATTTCAATAAAGCAGATTGGTTCTCTTTAGAAATGGATTGATGAATGTCCTTGCTCTTCCTCTCTTTTCCTCCATTTCTCATGCTTTCTTTGGTATTTGCTAATTGTTGGATTTGATCAATATTTGGGATTGCTATTTCTTATGCTTTGGTGAGAGAGAAAAGGAGAGAGAGAGAGAGAAGAGTAAGTTTCTATCATTGTTGTGGATTTAGGGTTAATGGAAGTAGGGTTAATGGATGTAGTGTTAATGCTTGGTGTTAATGGATGTAGTGTTCGATCCTCCATTCATGTTGAAATCTGAACTATACTATTGCTCTCATGGGAACGAACCTACGCGTGACAACTAACTCCGTCTCTTTGATGCTAGATTGACTAGATCTTGGATTCAGGTTAGGCAAGGAAAGAAATCCACTACAATTTTGGCGCCGTTGCCGGGGAGCTACACCAATTTTTCAGTTTGCAGCATGTTTGGTTGATGGTTAGCTTGCATTAGGCATCTTGTCGTGGCATGAATAGTGTTAAATTTGCATTTTAGGGTTAGTTTGGGATTGATTTTGCTTGATTTGAGTGGATTTGCTTGTTTGAAATCTAATTTGATTATTAAATAGGGAAAGTTATTCAGATCATCAATCTTAAAATCTATTTGGATCTGAGATATCAGAGGAAATAACAAAAATCGGTCAAATCTGTCAAATTTGGTCAAAAAGAGGCAAAAAGTGTCATCAGAGCTCAAAACTCTTTACCCTCTTTCAGGAAACCTTCGCCGAGTTGCAGACACCTTCAGTTTTGTTTACAGAACCTTCAATTTGAAGGGCGAAGAGCAGATTTCCAGAAACATCAGAAAAACCACCAAAAATTATCAAAACCCTAAAAAATACAGAAAAAGAACCTTCGTCCGATTCATTGTGCTTAGATGTGATTCTATCCTTCGCTTCTATATTTCTATTATAACATAAAGCATAATGCTTAGTGGCTTGAATGTATCTTAGTGGATCGAGAGTTGAAGATAGCCAAACAACATGAAGAAAAGACTGAAAGCGAAAAGAAATTGGCCCAGCAACAAGCTGATCGCTTGGAAACCTACATCAGCTCCCTGCAAAATGCCCTGACAACCACATAGGATCAGGTAGATAAGACAGTGCAAGATGCCAAGCAACAGGTGCAGCTGCTGAAGGGGCAATTACAGATGGCCGAACAAGATCGCACATGGATTCAAGGTGAATTGGATGCGACCACCCTTGAGCGTGATGCCTATCTGCAAACGCAAATACCCGATCATCCGGTCACACCGACGGAGATTGCATATTTATTCAAGAAAGTGAAAACATACAAAGTGGCCCTTCAGGGATTCCAAGGCCGCTTTGATAGGTTCAAAGGAGCAGCTTTAATCGAGTTGGCAAAGGAAAAAGAGACCATCATCGCCTATGAAAAAGCAGCCGCTCAAGTGTTGGAAGCTGGACCACAAATCCCCGTCCCGGTCATGCCGCAATTCTCCCCTTCTCGCCAAGAAACTGTACAAATGGATACATGGATTGATTTGAGCATGGACTAGGGTGGAGCTCCAGATCTAGCAGATCAACCGCCAACCATACCGGCAGTACAAGTGGGTCCATCCTCATCAAGGATAAGACATTTATTCAGAAGGCCCATCAGCGTCGAGGACCAGATCCAGACCTTCTTAAAGCAACATCCGCATGAGTCCTCGCATGGTGGATGGGTTCTAAAATTTAAGACCTCCTAGATCGGGGTCGGCAAAGAATTGGACAAAATACCTGCACTGGGAGAGCAGCCGGCATGGAGAATCACGGTTTTTGAGAAAACTCCGGAATCGATTAGGAGTTACGTCGCCAGCCCTCGCCAGTTGCGGGTAGATCCTTATTACGTGCCAATGTCATGAAGACATAAATGGAAAGATTTGGGATTGGATATGGACAAAATCACCATCCATACGCCCAATTGGCCAATCATCCATCAGCCTTATAACTGGAATATTTCAGTGGACTTCCACCGTGCCTTACAAGCATATCAGAGAGAGTATGTCCACTCTCCGGATCCAATGGTGCGACAATCGGCAATGTTTGCTAAAGATCTAACTCTGTTGGCGTCAGTGGCAACCAAATGGGACGATTGCCTTCCTACCCTGGCATTCGATCCAAATAAGCCGATGGCCTCAGAGCAAATCAAAGATCATCTGCCAATTGCTCGACTGTATTTTCGCGCAACTATGATGGGAGGCTCTTGGGAATCCCGCTTCACCTCATGGACAACTTCCAAGTGGATTGTCGGAGCCCACCGTTGTTTCCTGCCACACAACTTGGATTTCAATACTGCACATCTTGACTTTATGGAGAAGGTGCAGTATCATTTAATTAAGATTCGGCGCGAAGCCAATAAAAGTCCCCAATAACTGCATATTGCAGGTGTCGTGGGACCGCCACCAGTTTTGGTGGGGGATACTGTTGGAGGGTTTGCGGATCCCAAGGCAACCCTAATCCTAGTTAATAAGTGAGAGGGATTTGGCACCTTGTGTGTGTAAGTCCAACCCGATGATCACATAGTTATTTGATTGATTAGTTAAAAGTTGATAAAGGACTTTAGGCCTTTTTGCGGGACTTTTAATGTCGCAGGGCCTAAATGTCAAGTTAGTGAATAGAATTGGGTTTCCCTCCAATTTTGATGGTTCCCACACTTTTTTAAATTTGAATAAAAAGAGAGGCAAGATTGGACCAATAGGATTTAGAGGCCAAGGTCCTCCTCTCTACTATAAAAAGGGACCAACTCGAGTTGCTCCTGATGTTCATTTTCTCATTTCAATAAAGCAGATTGGTTTTCTTTAAAAATGGATTGATGAATGTCCTTGCTCTTCCTCTCTTTTCCTCCATTTCTCATGCTTTCTTTGGTATTTGCTAATTGTTGGATTTGATCATTATTGGGAATGCTATTTCTTATGCTTTGGTGAGAGAGAAAAGGAGAGAGAGAAGAGTAAGTTTCTATCATTGTTGTGGATTTAGGGTTAATGGAAGTAGGGTTAATGGATGTAGTGTTAATGCTTAGTGTTAATGGATGTAGTGTTAGATCCTCCGTTCATGTTGAAATCTGAACTATACTATCGCTCTCATGGGAACGAACCTACGCGTGACAACTAACTCCGTCTCTTTGATGCTAGATTGACTAGATCTTGGATTCAGGTTAGGCAAGGAAAGAAACCCACTACACTGATTTCAACAATTATGAAGCTATGGACATACTTAAAGGTCAATATCCAATAGTGATACATTCATCAATCCATCAAATATCAACAAGAAATTGGGACATTGTACTTAGATGGTTAGGTCAAGTGGATTCCATCCACCCAATGTTCTACATGAAGCAAGAAAATTTAGAATAGACAAAGACATGAGTTGCTATTGAAAAGAATTTGCATGTCATGTCTATCTGGCATTCAACATTGCAATTGTAACATGAAGCAAGTTAATCACTCATTATCCACCTAGATCAAGGTGCTTGTATGCTAGGGTTTTTTCCAATACCTTATGCAAAGTCACTCTCATTATATGATGCACTACAAAGCAAGAATAAATTTGACCAATAACTACTTTTGTGTGTGTGTGTGTGTGTGTGTGTGTGCGCGCGCGTCGCGCGTGTGTGTTGTGAATCCTCAAGAAGGGGATAGCAAATTTGTGAAAATTTGTCAACTACTTTGAGATTTATCATGTACTTAGAAATAAACTTTACATTGTTAATAAGGCCTAAGAATAGTTGATTTACTAATTTTAGCATGTTAGGCAAGTTGATAAAGTTGAGTTTTGGCCTTCTCTAATTGGTTGGTTTAGGTGCATTGAATCTAGTCCATTTACATTTAGGGTTTGAAATAGATTTTGAACCTTCCAAATGTTGATAAGCTTGGGCAGCACATCCAAATAGGTCAAAGACCTATTATATATAGTGGACAAGCATGGGAAGAGTTTATCTCTCTCTCTCTCTCTCTCTCTCTCTCTCTCTCTCTCTCTCTCTCTCTCTCTCTCTCTCTCTCTCTCTCTCTCTCTCTCATTCATGCTTATGGAAGTGATCTCTTTGGGTTTCCATATCCATTTTTGTATTGTTTTGGTTATATCTTGAATTTGTGTGTGTAGAATGCTAGAGGGAGCTGAAGAAACAAAACGTTTCTATTTACAAAGCTTGGCCAGCTTTCAGCCCTCTGCTTGACGAAAATATTCACGAACACGAAAGTCAAGAGAAACGAAGCACAAAAGATTTGCAAACACCTGACGAGGAGACACGAACACGAAAGATTCGTGAAAGAGAATCTTTTGCGATGTAGCAGAAGAAAGTCAGACGGCGACGACAAACCAAACGACGCGAAACAAAAAACGTCGCAAAACCTTTTCTGCCCTCACGCTCAATGGAGGACCAGCAAGATCATGCAAGTATCCAGAAGTACAGATATGTGATCTGATAGCATGATGCCAGCAGATATAGTCTAGGTCATGGCTAATTTGCCACTCTTGTGATTTCCTGATTAGTTGTAGATGTTTAATTACTCTAATCTAAAAGTTACACAGAGCAACTATATACTTACTGGATGATACTTGATAGATATAGACACATACAGAGATGTATGTAGAAGTCTGATGCTCGTAAGCAATCAAGACAAAAATACATACAACAAGTCCGCCTGCGTGCGAGACAATGTTTCTTCATAGAATCTGAAGATCCACAAGTCCGCTAGTAAGTGAGACATTACTCGTGAGAGAATTGTTTTTCTCTCACGCCAACGCACTACGTGGATCTGCATGCAGTGCTTGTAGAATCAGAGAAAATCAATAGATGGTCTTATAGCCATTGTGCACTTGTCACTTTTATGATATATGATCTTGAATGCAAATGTGTCTACTGTTATTCATGTGTCTGATTCTCTCATTCATTTAATTCTACACCTTGGTTGAATCTTTGTTGAATGCTACATTAATTTCTAAACGTAGATCAGCAATGCCTGACTATATTCTGGAGGATTGTAGGAGAAATTCAGCTGGCAGTGACCAGCAATTGCATCTTAACTCCATTCGAATCACATTGATTTGTTGGCTTTGCTTTCGCGAGTGTTTCACAACTCATTGCCATCAGTGGTATCAGAAACTACCTACCTTGTCATAATATGACATAGCCAAGAAGCTATCAGATCAGCATTCAGACGAACAACCATCAACAAGAGAACAGACTTCAGAAGCAATGGCTTCGATTAGCAGCATACAGAGCAAGATCTGCACAATTCTTGATTCTTCAGTATCTAACTTTCTAGTCTGGAAAGTTGAGACATCAGGGAAGGTTTATTCCCTTGGGTGGATGGCACAGAGGAGTTGCCTACGACATCAGGCAAAGAGCTACGCGAGTGGTGGGAGAAAAATGACAAGGTAGTAGCCTTGCTATCTTCACCCATCGAAGATAGTCTTACACTTGACCTGGCTACACTCTCCAAAGCTAAGGACATGTGGGATGCACTGCTCACGAGATTTCAAACGAAATCAAGAAGTCAAACCGTGATGCTGGAAGATCAGTTGACGAATCTACAGTGGAATGGGAAAGACCTCATTTCCTTCTTAAGGAAGATGAAGGATCTATTTCTATCACTACATAACTCTGGAGCAGAGAACGCAGTGTCAGCTGAGAAGCAACTCACATACCTACTGAGAGCCTTACCCAGATCTTTCCAGATGACGAGAACCTTGCTCGCAAAAGATCCTACCATGAACCTCAAAAAGGCAATTGTCGACATTCGAGAGGAAGTCTAGGCGAGAGAACATCTTGATCACAAAGATGGTTCTGACCAAGCCCTCTACGGCAACAAAGAAAAATCCAAGAAACAATTTAAGCCTAAGAGGGAGTCAAATTAGAGACAATATCGTGATCAACAAGTAGAGGGGACCAGCAAAGGCAACTGGAAGAGCAAAGGGAGGTCGAAGCAACAACCGCCACAAGAAGGGTCATGTAGCAGTGGATTGTCGCCATAACCCAAGGAACAAATCAACGTAGAACAGATAGGAGAACAACAATAGTTCGTCCTATGTTGAGGAGCCCGAGAGCTCAAAAATGGGCGAAGAGTGATCGAACAGAAATGGTTCGACCGTCTACATTTGTGAAGAGTGTGCAGCATCAACATCTGACACACATGAGGTGATCCTAGATTCAGGAGCCACCTTGCACTTTGTGACATCAAGACGAATCATGTTTGATTTTAGAAGTGCAGATCCTTCAAGATTCATAGTTCTCGGAGATGGATCTAAACATCAAGTGAACGGTATTGGTTCACTTTGGCTCAACACCAATGGCAGAGACAGATGGCTCGAAGACGTTCTGTTTGTGCCTACACTGCAGCAAGACTTGCTTTTTGTGGCAAGAATCGCAGATGCAGGGATGTGTGTGATGTTTTCTGACGAAGCATGCAACGTGATTGATGCCAACACCAGTACTCTGATCGCTCAAGACAGAAGGAAAGGTAATCTATATCACCTGAAGGTACGCCTACCTACAAATCAGATGCATCAGACTCATGATGACTCGCCAGACACTTTGTGGCACAGGAGACTCTGTCGCATGAACTCAATGGCGCTTTATCAAACAAGCCATCATGGAGCAATAACAGGGGTCAGCATCTCGAATGCAATTAGTTCAACTACCTATGATGTATGTTTGAAGGGTAAGATGTCATGCACTCCATTCATCAAAGACTCCTATAGAACGACCAAGATTCGGGAGTTAAGGCATTCTGACATTTGTGGACCTTTCAATGTGATCTCAGTAGGAGGTTGAAAATATTATATAACCTTCATTAATGATTATAGCAAATTTGCTAGAGTGTATTTTATTCAGAATAACTCTGAAGCACTTGATAAATTCACAGAATATGTGAATTGGGCTGAGAGATATATAGGCAACAAGATGAAGCAGATCAAGACAGATTGAAGTGGCGAATAAATCTTGAATCACTTCACTGACTTCTGCAATGATCATGGCATCATTCACAGAAGGACTGCAGCCTACACACCACAACACAATGGTGTTGCAGAACGAAAGAATAGGACCTTGATGGAGGTTGTCAGATGCATGATGGCCTACTTGAAGGCTCCAAGGGTACTGTGGCTGAAGCAGTAGCTACAGTCGCATACATCCAGAACAACATATGTAAGTCTGGTGTCCCTCACACGACACCACACAAGTTATGGTGGGGTAGAAAGCCCAACCTGTCTCACATTAGAATCTTTGGCTGTGTAGCTTATGCACATATTCTTGATAAGCTTTGAAAGAAGCTTGAAGAGAAAGCCGAGCAGGAATTTCTGGTAGGTTATGACAACAATTCGTCATACTATAGAGTCTACATGCCAGACATGAACACTGTGAAAACAGTGAGAGATGACAGATTTGATGAGAGCAGGACAATGGCCAATGATGATCCTATCAGCTATGAAGTTCTGAAGAGACGGTACTATGACCTGTCGCAAGTGACAGAGGGAGCAGAAGACGAACATGAAAACGAAGATTCTTGAGTCGCTTCTTGTTCGAGTGACGAATCTGAAGACAAAAGATTCGAGAGGCAACCTACTGCTAAAATTCATGTAAACCAGGATGGTTCCGGACCTAGCAAAGCAGACAAAGGCAAAGGCATTGTTGTCCCAGGAGGATCTCCTAGAAGGTCGACTAGACCACGAAGAGTGCCAGCAAGATATGTGCCAGGCAGCTCCGCTTCTACATCAGAAGAGTTCTACGGATTCAATGGCGAATCACAGACTTTTGAGGAAGCGATTGAATGTCCAAAGAAGGACAAGTGGATCCAAGCCATGAATGAAGAGATGGAGTCCATGAGGAAGAACCAGGTATGGACGTTGCAGCCATTACCACATAAGCGCAAGACTGTCAAATGCAAATGGGTTTTCAAGCTCAAATACGGACCAGATGGGAATGTCACGAAATACAAGGCAAAATTGAGCAAAGGGATTCTCTCAGAGATACGGTATTGACTACTCTGAAACCTTCTCTCCTGTCATCAAACATCTGTCCCTGCGTCTGTTATTTGCATATGCAACAGCTTATGACCTCAAGATCCACATTGTGGACAAGAAGACAGCCTTCTTGCATGTCAAACTAAACGAAGAGGTCTATATGGATCAACCTCCAAGATACGTCTCAAATTCACTTCCAAATTATGCATGCAGAATGCATAGAAGTATCTACGGTCTAAAACAGTCAGCTCGACAATGGTACAAGAAGAAAGATCAAGCCCTAAAATCATTAGGATTCAAACCACTATTGACTGATTCCAATGTGTATGTCAGAGTCACAGATGGGCAGATCATCATTGTGGTTTTGTATGTGGACGACACTCTGATACTTTGCAAGAGTGAGCAGATGATTGTTGAAGTGAAGATAGACATTCGAAATATTTCGAGATCATGGATCTGGGAGAAGGTAGGTGTTACCTAGGCTTGCAAACTGAAAGGGACTAGTCCATATCCACCCAGAAAATCCTAGAGAATTTTGGGATGTTGAACTACAAAGGAGCTAATACTCCAATGCTGTCAGGGACGGTACTGACAAATGATGACAGTCCGAAGACTGAAGAAGAGAGAGAACAGATGCAGCTCACACCTTACAGGAAGCTGATAGGTTTACTGATGTACCTTGCAGACAACACACGCCCTGACATCGCTTATGCAGTGTTCAGGATGAGCAAATTCTGCACGAATCCAGGCTTGACACATTGGAAGATTGCAAAACAAATTTTGCAATATCTTCAATTAACGAGGGATTATGGCTTGTGTTATTATCGTGATGCAGGTTTCAGGATGCTTTCCTACAGTGATGCTAGCTGAGAATACCTCAAGGACGATTGTAAAAGCGTCTCAAGAGGATGCACCATCGCGTCAGGAGCAACATTTCTCTGGGTCAGCAAGAAGCAGACCATTGTGGCCCAGTCATCCTGCGAAGCAAAGTACGTTGCAGCAGCAAAGATGGCCAACGAGATAATTTGGCTAAGGCAGTTCTTGGACGAATTGGACGAAACAAGAAACGAGCCTCTAGTCTTAGTTAGAAATCAGCTTGTGATCTGATTCATTAGTATAAGCTCTAAATGTGATGATGTAATTACTGTACGATTTATTTGGTTTACTGTATATGGTTGTGATTGGGACGTGACCCGTTAGGATATATTGATCGGGCACCGATTCCGTAGACGGCTCCTTGGGTTAGTCAAGTAGCCACACATAGGAAGAATTAGCCTGTATAGAGTTATTTACAGTACTTGCTATACTTGGGGGCATGTCCCAAGTTTGTCGGTCGAATTTGGCCATATTGGGCCCGACCTTAGTTTGACAGGTGGTAGGCCAATTTTAGGACACCTACCTTTTCATGCAGTTTGTGAATACTCTATATGTATAGTGTCTCTTTGTAATCTATTAACTTTTGTTGTGCCATCTTTGAGAGTTTGTGAGGAGTGGCTATGGTGATTGTGTGATGTGATCTGCATACTGCACTAGATCCTAACATAATTTCAACTTGATATCAGAGCGTCAGGGTGTTGCAGGTATGCACGATCCGGTGGAGCTATGGGATAGCATCTTTCACCAAGAGAAATAGCACTCAAAGCGTCTCAGGAGAGAGGACTCCATATAGGTTATAGGCAATCTGGATGGCTAGAGACAACAAAGTTCCTTCGATCGGAGCTTCAAGAAAGATCAGAACGATCGTCGTAGGTGGATTTCAGGGAGAATTCACGGGAAATCTTGTAGTTTTGGTGGTTTCGGAAAAATCATCGATATTGGGTACGTAATTCACTGTGGGACAGTCGTTTGGCGCAATGGGACTTGCAAGGGATTTGCAAAGAGCAGTGACAAAGAGCCATAGCAATTTACAGGATCAAATTGGGTGGAAAACTGAGGAAATTTAGAAAATTTCTAGTTTTGTAGGGTGTTGATGGATTTCTGGGAAATCAGCCTGTCTGGGAGCAACACCGCACCAATTTACATACTGTAAATTGCATAGAAGAACCAGAGGTAGGGCAACCTCAGTGGGCTAGGCAACTGCAAGAGAAAGCTCAGTAAAAGACTAAGCAAAGCCCAAGTATTCTCCATTCTTCTCTGGCTAGGGTTTACAAGTGAAAATTCTTGGATTTCTCTTTGTACAAAACCGTTTGTCATGATGTGAGAAGCCAAGGAAGGGCGCAATTGATGGGCGCTATAGGCTGTAGACAGCCATGGACAGCCACGATGTATCTGAGGAGCTAGATCAAATCTATGGGGGCATCAGAAAACCCTGGTATTAGCCATAGCAAAGAAAGAGGTGAGAAGAGGAGGAGCGAACTCACGCATGGTGAGACGGGCTAGACGCGTAGTGCTTCGGAGGTCCAGTGGCTGCAGGAGCATTGTTCATCATGCAGGTGCAAGCAAAACTGTAGGATGGGGTCCTACGAAGATCAATGGTCAAGGTGAATTGTTTGGGAAATGATCTGGACCACAAGATGGAAGGTGGTCGTTGGATGGAAGGTGAAGGGGCCTGAAGGGCAAAGGCACCCTTCTCTTCATAAAAAAATTTCAATGTGAAATCCGTTGAAGGGACCCGAAGTCCAGAATGGACTTCACTTCATTAAAAATCCTCATTATGAAGAATCAGTTCAATTTTGCAAGTCACCCTTTGGAAAGGGATAACTTTGGCTAGAGGGCACATTTTTTGGCCATCCTTGGGCCAAAATGACCCTTGAAACTGGCTGCTTAGAGCCAGCAAGGATCCGCAAACCCTCCAACAGTTTTGTTCATATATTCCATTACTAAGAATGTGCTTAGTGTGTGTCAAAAAGTTGACAAAGGGCCTAAAGTAGAATTTGTTGGTGATTCTTGCTTGATCAAAAAGAAAGAAGTCTTGATTGCTCAAGGCAAGAGACAAGGTGAGCTCTACAAACTTGATGGATTTGTTGGTTCTAACCATGGTGGTTTGAAGGCAAAGAAGCACGTTGGTGAGCTTTGCTCAATGTCAAAGTCACAAAGGTATTCTAGATCTAGCTCAAGATCTAAGATGCCTTTTCATTTAGTACATTTGGATGTGCATTGTACTAGTTCTTTGAGTAATGGAGGAGCAAAGATGTTTGTGACTTGCATTGATGACTTTAGTAGATATTGTTGGACTTATCTTCTAAAGAGTGAGGATTTCATATTTGATGTGTTTCTCAAGTTCAAGGATGTTGTGAAGAGTCAATTCAACATGAAGATCAAGTGCTTAAAGTTGGCAAATGATGGTTCAAAGAGGTTTGTGTGGTACATAGGATCAAGAGGGAGCTTTTAAACTCAAAGGTTCTACATAGTGTGGAAGAGAGGAAGATCAATCTTTTTGAAAGAGCTAAATCCATGAGGTGAATGCAAATCTACCTAAGTCATTTTGGGGTGAAGCTTTGATGTGTGCTAACTTTGTCTGACCATTTAATATCTGGGGGGCTAAATGGTGAGTCACCCTTGGATAAGGGTAGGTGCCTTTGGATTAAGGTACTTGAGTCCTTGAATAAGGGCATGAAAGTGTCTATGCCTTGTATGGAACCTTGTTAGGTGTTAGGAGGACTTTACCATTGTGGTGAAGCAAGGGGGTAATAGATTGGCTTGCTTGTGCATGGATCTAGCAATGATTGGGTGGTGCATTCTTGAGGCCATTTTGATTGGCTACTTTGGAAGGATCTTAGGGACATTGGAGGAGAGGCACCTTGGAGGGCTTTTTGGAGGCATTGGTGGACATCAACCCAAAATCTTGGAGGGCAGCACTTGGAGGGCTTTTTGGAGGCATTGGTGGACATCAACCCAAAATCTTGGAGGGCAGCTCTTCCTAGTTGTAAAATGTAAAAAAAATAGATCCAGGACATAGCTGATTGATCTCTAAGATCTTGACCAAATTTGGATGCACATCTAGATTTAGCTACAAGATAGAAATCATCAATTTACACATGCTAGAATTGTATAAATCACCAAGATATGATCATAAGCACTTAGATACAGTCATGTATTGTCCATGTCCATACAACAACATCAGCTACTGTCCTTCACATGTGTGGATGCAAGATCAACAATAAAAATGACATTCTACACACTATAAATCAACATATCTTGAGAAATACACATGAGATGGACATAGAATCAAAAGAGATGAATTCTTGACATAAAATGAGAAGGAACATATACTTTCTCCATGATGGTACTACTATTTATAGCTGCTAAAACTTCATTTGGCCAATTGGCCTAAACTTGTCCTAAATGGTAACTTCTTGGTACTTCATCAAAAAACAAGAAATTCTAGTCTAGATGCAATGTATGAAATCTAGCCAATTAGAATGGGTCCAAATCCAATATCATCCACATATCTACTTGCCAAAAAAGTAAAAAACACTTTTTAGGCCTTTATTGACAAAAATAAATCTATCTCTAAGTTGAAATTTCATGTTGGCCTCAAAATTGCCAAAATAGATCAACTAAACTAGTTGAATTCTTCACACTCCCTCTTCAACTAGTTTTAGCATAGATTTAGATAAAACTCCAAGTGATGTTCTATGCTTCATAAACAAGTTTTGTCCCAATGCTTTGGTGAAGATATCAGACACACTCCCTTGATGAGACATGTTGAAACTCCACTTCCTTTGCCATGACTTGTTCTCTCACAAAATGATAAGCCACTTCAATATGCTTGCTCCTTGCATGAGAAATAGAATTGGTTGCCAATATTTGGGTTGAAAGGTTATCACAAAAGATGATTGGACTCTCTAGAAAATCCAAAAGTAAAAATCTATCACCATCCTTTTGATCCAAGGCATCTCCTTTGTGCATGAAGTCAAGGCTTTGTACTCGGCCTCACTAGAAGATAATGAGATTGTTGCTTGTTTCTTCGGCACCCATGAGATAGATCCATCACATATTAAAATAACATAAGAACTTGTGGATCAATTAGCTTCCTATAGAGAGTAATGTCCTTGAAGGATCTTTCATTACCT
Source organism: Diphasiastrum complanatum (assembly GCA_029204225.1). NCBI lineage: Eukaryota > Viridiplantae > Streptophyta > Lycopodiopsida > Lycopodiales > Lycopodiaceae > Diphasiastrum > Diphasiastrum complanatum. The sequence continues at coordinate 13,603 of MU835203.1, read as the reverse complement.
CTTATAGTGATCTTTACATTTGACTCCAATGGTGTATCACAAGATTTAGCATCCAACATATGAAATCTTTTTAGAATACAATTAGCATACTTCTCTTGAAAAATGAAAGTAAATTGAGAAGTTCTAAATACCTCTATTCCCAAAATATAATGCAAAAGACCAAGATCATGCACATCAAGCTCTTTTTTTAGTGCAATCTTGATATCATCAATATCTAAATTGTTCCCTCCACTCAAAATGATGTCATCCACATAGATTAGAAGAATGGTAACATCATTTCCAACAAATATATAGTAAATTGAATGATCATTCTCACTCATCTTGAAATTTTGAGAAAGTGGAAAGATGTTATACCAACTCCATGGTGCTTGCTTAAGTCCATAAAAACTCTTTTGTAAAAAACACACATGATTAGGCTTGCAATGTGAAATGTACCCCTTAGGTTGCTCCATAAACACCTCCTCCTCAAGATCATTGTCTTTATTGACAAAAATGAATCTATCTCTAAGTTGAAATTTCATGTAGGCCTCAAAATTTCCAAAATAGATCAACTAAGCTAGTTGAATTTTTTCACACTAGTCAAGGATGGAGCCATCAACGCTCACATACAAGGACAAGAGTAAGCAAGCTGAGGGGTGTACATCTTCTTTTCTTTCATCACATCTTTTGAAGAGCCTTCAAAATTTAAATGAAGCTTTATAATCAAAGGAGTGGTTTTAATCTATGTGTGACGAATACAATTGCATTGATAGAGAATGATAGTTGGATGCTTGTTGATCTACCTATGGATAAGAATGTGATTGGATGCAAGTGGAGCTCAATGGGAGTATTTCTAAGCACAAGGCAAGGTTTGTGGCCAAGGGATATGCTAAATCCAAGGGCATATATTATGATGAGACCTTTGCACCCATGGCAAAGATTGCCACCATAAGACTAATCGTTGCTCTTGCTTCTCACTTTGGTTGGTTGAGTTTCAAATGGATGTGTTAAATGCATTTCTAAATTTTTATTTGAATGAGAAAATAGTCATGGAGTATCCCAAGGGCTTCATCAAGCAAGAGATGGAAGACCCGGTGTGCCATCTCAAGAGGAGCTTGTATGGTTTGAAACAAGCTTCTAGATCTTGGAATACAGGACTCAATACTTTTCTTATCTCTACTGGATTTACTCCTAGTGAGTATGATCCCACTTTCTACATGAGATTTAGTGAAAAAGACATTATACTTTTATTGCTATATGTTGATGATATCATACTTAGTGGAGATGACTTAGAAGAGATTGAGAAAACTAAGCTAGATCTATCCAAATAATTCAAGATGGTAGATCTCAGCCATTTGCACTTGATTGTGGGTATGAAAGTACTTAGATCTTTAGATTATGTCTTCATTTGTCAATCTAAGTATGCTCTTTCATTACTCAATAGATTTAACACGCATGGATGTAAGCATGTAGAGACTGTGTACTTTTCACATGTGTGAAGACATCTCAAACAATGTAAATGATCTCCTAAGATGTGTGAGATTGCACATAGATCAACCTCATATGAGATACAAAGCATACTAGCTCAATAATTTAAGGCAAGGGCACTCTACACATGCATATAGATCAACCTCGTATGAGATACAAAGCATACTAGCTCAATAATCTAAGGCAAGAGCACTCTACACATGCATCTACCACAAACCGTTTATCACACATAATGAGAGACAACTTTGGATGAAAAACCCTAAGTATAAAATTTGCTTGCTCTCGGGTAGAGAGAGAACATCAAAATTTTCTAAGTGTTGGAGCTTGCTACATCTCAATCTTGCTATAAAAAACTAAGTGTGGACTCAATCTCACTCTCACTCATAGTAGCTCGAGATCCATGCAAGTAGAAATGGTGAAACATGATTGGACCTCTAAAACATCACCTCTTACTATGAGTGCACCACCTACATGCCACCTCTTACAATGATTGGACCATTTTGGTGCACCTCACTTCATGATGGTCCATATTGGCAAACGAGATCAAGAGGTGCTATGTCACTAATCCTCTAGCATCAAGCCAAATGTAATTGCCTACACTATCACGGGCTATTTTAACTCTAATTCTAGCCTAATCACTTATTTACAAGTCTACAATGAGTCGTTTTAAAAGAGGACCCCCAAACCTCAAGATAGATGGCTTTTACAATTTCACACTCCTCCTTAAAAGATATCTATCTACTTTAACATGGATCTTGTAATCAAGCCAAGATTAGATCTAAAATTTATGAAAGTGCTCTTGAGCAATGTTTTGGTGAGGAGATCAGCAATACATGATGATGATCCAATATGCTCCAAGTTTATTTTCCTCCAATGAATTTTTCTCTTAAAAAGTATGTGCAATCTCAATATGTTTGCTTCTTGCATGAAAAATAGGATTGTTGGCAAGAGCTTGGGCCGAGATGTTGTCACACTTGATGATAGGTAGATCTACATCCTTGATGCACTTGATCTCCATAAGTAATCTTTTGATTCATAATACCTCTTTAGTAGTGGTCGTAAGGGCCTTGTACTCAGCCTCACATGAAGATAAAGATATGGTTTCTTGTTTCTTGGATAACCAAGACACAAAATTTCCTCCAATAAAGATAGTGAATGCACTAGTGGACTTCATATCCATCTTGTCACTTGCAAAGTTTGAATCCGAGTAGGCAACCATTGATAGATATTCACTTTTGTAGAATAATCCATAATCAAGTGCGGAAGATACATATCTCAAGATCCTTTTGGCTGATTTCCATGACAAATATTTGGATCTTGCATGGATTGACTCAATTTATGCACACTAAAGCTCAAACACGGCCTAGTAATTGTCAACCATATGAGGGAACCAATAAGACTCCTATAAAGGGTGATGTCCTCAAAGGATCTTTCATCCCCTGTGCAACATGATCCATGGTTTTACAAAGGTTTAGATTTGTAAAAAAAAAATTGGATCAAAGATTATGATGTACTTTTGGAAGAACATATGGTTGGTCTCAATTTGCTTCATCAAAACCAAGTGACAATTGGCAATTTGGAACTAGGAAAAGGCATCAAGATGGAACTCAAGGGTCAAAGAAATGAGAATCTATTTTTGCACGTATTTGAAGAATTGTTTAAAGGAAAAGGATCATCAAGGAAGTATTCTGATATCCTAATTTACTCATTTTATCTCATATTTGAGCAATGTCATGTGATTGTGTGCAAATTGTCAAGTTATGATGAAACTAGTCACATTGTTTTTCATCATTTTGATCATGAGGATGAACTAGTATTCTTGGCTGATTTTGTTGATGGAAATGGAGCTGAGGAAGGTTCATTATTTCCCATTCACGTGTAGGTTCTCAAGTGTTGAGGATCTCTTGTGGCAAGATGACGATGGAGGCTCGTTCATTGAGTTTCATCTTGCAAACACTCCAAGTGAGGTGCAATATGAAGGAAGCAAGCATGCAATCATCCATTTGATTGTTTTAACACATGATTGTTGATGTTTTACAGAGATACCATAGGTTTATGCATGGAGGAATACATTCATTATGATTCTATTTGTTCCTTCATGTAATTTTTCCATCATGATATGTAAAATTGATGTAAAAAATAGTGAAGCATCCAATTTGGACACTATTCTCTACATCAATCATGAAATCTTTCCATTTATCATTTATATGATTTTAAAGGAAAGATATATGTTTAAGAGGGAGTCAATTCTTAAGATGGAGCATAGTAGTGTCATCAAAATAGCAAGTTACATTTAAGAGGGAGTTTAAAAAATACTAAATTGCAACTTGACTATTTTGATTCTTAAAACCATGAGGTGAGTTCTAATTGCTCATTTAAAGCTTTTCACACTTTTTAGCACGTGTCTAAATGTCAAGAGGAATAAACCATTGCCCTGTATCGGTCCAAAGTGTAGGAGAAACATAGACCCTTGCAATTAGTCAAGATTGTCACAATATCATTGATCTTGATCAAGGGAGGAGATTGATTTGCATATTGAGTGTGTGGCCAAGATTCATTTGGGACAAATCACATTAGGGAACCCTCACTACTATAAGTATAAGGTGTTTGTACATATTTTATATTGAGTATTGAAGAGCTTCTCTGCTTTTGAAGTGGCGTCCTCTGTTTTTCTATCTCTTCTCTCTTTCTCTTCTTGTGAGATTGTGCTAGATTTTAGATAGTATGATAATCTATGCATAGCTATGAGTTAGGAATCATTTCAACCTACTCTTAAATGGTTATGAATCAGGTCTAAATCTTTATTAATGTTTCATTAGGGTTACAACATGTTGATTATCTCTATGTTTCATGCAATTTTGCAAGTGCTCTTGCCTAACAATGTGTAGAATTGTTTGTGCTATCACTTGGGTCATAGATGAATCAAATAGAATGGTTCATTATCATTTTATTTCACACTTTCTTCTTTGGTGCCATGGCAAGAAGATAGGACAAGATACCTAGGAATATGCTTACCCGCTTTCCAATGTGTATACTCTAGTGCATGCATAAATTGACTTACTAGACCCATGACATTGCAAATATCAAGTCTACTTGTTGTAAAATAGATAAGACTCCCCACTAAAGAACGATACTTCAATAGCATCAAAAGATTTCCATGTATATCTCTTCATCCAAGATTCCATTAAGAAATGAAGACTTAACTTCCATCTGATGAACTTCCCATCCAAACTTAGCTGCTAAGGCAAACAAAAATCTCAAAGTGGTCCACTTCACAACTGGTGTCGAAAATTGGCGGTGTAGCATAAACAAGTTCTGATACAAAATTGGAAATTGGTATCTCGATAGGAATCGGGAATCTATTCCAAGATAGACGTCCAGAATCAAAATCTAGATTGAGATACTAGCAGCGAAAAATACAACGGACGAGTTGTGGATCGGAAGTGTGTCAGCCGCAGCAAGAATCAAGATGACTTACAGTCTATAAGAAAATGCGCAATGAACAAAATGGTAGTGTAGACAAAAATTGCACTCTTTGAATAATAAAAATAGAGTACATAAGTGTGAAGCAGTGCGCAAGTTTGTGAGGCGCAAAATTGACAGAGCTTCAGTCGCTTATGGATTCTGCCTTCTACCTACTTTTGATTCAAACTTCAAACTTTTATTACAGACACACTTGATCGATTTGTTGATGATTGCAGATCAATGTTCAATACTTGAAAGTATAAGATTGAATCTACTTAATTTACTGGAGTCGTCGATGTATCAGTAAATCTATGTATAAAGCAGGCTGACTATCAACGTCGTCCTTTTGATCGCGATGTGGGTCGGAATCGACTGACAATATCGAAATGATGTATGTATCGAATTTTGCCTCTGGATTGAATTTTATAGATCCGACTCGATCCGTTCTGGTGTCGAAAAATTTGCGTATCGAAAAATATGACTTGATTCGAGTCGATCCGGGATTTTAAAAAAAATCTGATTCTGGATTTCGATCTTCTGCTATAACTTCGAGTTTTTTTTTTTGTAGTACAGTATATACAGATTTCAGCATGGTCATTACTTAATGGATTTGGTCATGAGCATTAAAATCCAACAACTGGTAAATATATCTCCTCATAATCTATTCCCTTACTTTGAGCATAGTCTTTAACAACCAGTCTTGCCTTATATTTGGCAATAGATTTTTCTTCTAACACCCACTTATTCCCAATAGGTTTTCGAACATGTAGGGAGATCCACAAGTTCCTAGGTATTGTGCTTTTTGTGATTCCATTTCGTCTTCCATCATTGTTTGCCAAACTTTGCTCTCCATTGCTTTTTCAAACATAACAAGTTCATAGAAATTTGTGGATGGCACTTTTTTGCACTCTCTTGTACTAGCTTCTCATACCATTTTGGTACTTTGTGTTGATGTGATATGCTCCTTGGTGAGTATGTGTCCGAAGAACATTCTTCTACTTTTTTTTTCACCTATGGATTGCTTGTTCAGTCATGGATATTCATGACGATTTGGCACATCATCCATCCTAACCTCCCGATTAGATGAGTCATGCCTTTCCATTCTCATTTGCTTCATCATCTAAGCTTTCAATATTTGGTAGGTGATCCTGAGTTTGCTCCTTATGCATTTGGCAAATTTCATCACCTTAATAACCATGCAATTCATCAAAAATAATGTCACATGATACGTTTGTCTTCTTGGATTTTGGATCATAACACATGTATCCTTTGGTTCTATCATCATACCCTACAAACATAGCTTTCAAGGATTTTACATCCAGCTTCTTCCTCATTTTGTCATGTATATGAACAAAGGCTTTGCATCCAGACACTTTCAAACCAAGTACCTTGGGTTTGACACATGTGAATGTCTCACATGGTGTTATTTTTTGAATTGCAACTATAAGACTTTGAATTTGAGAAAAAATTGTAGCATTGCATGCCTCTCCCCAAAAAAGAATCTGGCAATTTCATGAATTTCAGTATAGAACGTGCACTTTCAACAATGGTCATGTTCTTCCTTTCTGCTACACCATTGTATTGTGGGGGATTGGGTGAACTACCTTTTTATTTCTTGCTCATTTCAAAAAATATTAAATTCATCTGAAGCATACTCACCACTCCTTTCTGATTGTAAGATCTTCGCTTTCTTTCATGTTTAAGTCTCTATCATTGCTTTGAAGGCCTTAAATCTTTCAAAAGCCTCTGACTTCTAAGAAAGTAGATCCAAAACATTCTACTACAATAATCAATCAATGTCATAAAATTCATGGGACCACACAAGTCTGAATGAATGAGATATAATCTATCCTTTGTCCTTTGAGCACCACCCTTATTAAATTTCGGGCCTTCTGATGCTTGCCAAAGATACATCCTTCACATAATTGATGTTGTTGATCATCAACAAAAATTAACCCTAGCACCTTATTAAGCTTCTTCAACAATTTCATATTGTAGAAGTTAAGATGCCCCAAACATCTATGCCATATATCAATAGGAGCAATACGTGCAATTGCTAATCTAGAATCCTTCTTTAGTAAGGTATTAAGCCTATAAATCTAGAATCCTTCTTTAGTAAGGTATTAAGCCTATATAAATCACCCTTGGCCTCTCTGCATCCATCAGCAATGATCTCAAAATTATGATCCATCTTCTGTACCAAGCACCTATTTGTGGGAATAGAAATACTTGCTCTTTTTCTTTTTCTTTTTTTCAAAAGACTCTTCCTGATTATCAAAAGATTTCTTGTTCCATTTATTCTTTTTTTTTTTTATTGTTACTATTTACTACCAGTGCTTTAACTTGATTGCCTTTATTTTGGCTTCTATAAACCTCTCATTGTTGCTCCACATGATCCCATGTAGCTCATATTTATGTCGTGGAGTAGTAGCATCACTTATGTGGGTCTCCAGTATGACATGGCTCCAAAAAAACCGCTCGTATATGCTTAAGAAAATGGCCTCATGGGCTTCAAAAGACACTAATTTTGGCTTTACCAAGTGTTACTAGCTCTAGGCTATAGAATGGTGCAAATTTTGCATCAAATGGAGCTTCTCCCTGAGAAATAACAACGCTCTATTTTTTTAACTGTCAGAGGATTCACTAGCTAGCTGCTGCTAAAAATTTGGACCAATTTTGATTCCTAAAAGCCCTTTCCAATGAGAGTTTCTCATTGGAAAGGGCTTTTAGGAATCTTTGTTCGTGTTTAAACCTTACATCATGTCGGATCCCTTCAATGAATTCAAAGTTTGTAAGAGAATTCTTCAAAAAAACACACTAAAATTTTCAAAACCTTATCACTCTCCATCCAACGGAGGTGATTGATCTTATGGCCAGCACCTGATTAATCCACACGATCGATCTAGGACCTTCATAATCAAATGATTAGATTTCAACTTGTGCGCCCAACCTAGTCCTTTCGGCAGCTAAACCCTAAAAGACACTAAAGTGTCTCTCTCTCTCTCTCTCTCTCTCTCTCTCTCTCTCTCTCTCTCTCTCTCTCGCTCTCTCTCTCTCTCTCATTGTGCGAGATGGGAGCGTTGCCCCCCTCCACGATTTCAACTATGGCCGCTCCACTTCAGAGGAGAGATGTCTCTACCATTGCTCCATGGCTACTCACGGCCTTCAACCTACAGCATGGGACCTAAACAACAGATAGCTGAAGGGTGACGTGCGAATGACAACGGGCAGTTTTCTGGAACATTTCGACTTTCATAGAGAGAGAAAGAACTGGAAAGTTTGTAGAGAGAAAAAAACGCAATTCCTATTTTGACTGGTCCACATCTACACAAGATTCTTTGCCAATGTTTTCTATACGTCGTTGACTAGCAATAGTGGTTGGGATCACTACTTGACATGTGGCTAGTCCATTGTCCCATAAAATACTTTCTAAAACAAAACCAAGTTAGTTGTCGATGATACTTCCCTAACATAAACGAATGGATACCCTAAAGTCAAATGGGTGGAAAAAATGACGAAACTGAAGAAAAAAATTCTTATAATTGAAAAGAAACAAGAAAACTAGCAATACATATGAGAGAGAGAGAGAGAGAGAGAGAGAGAGAGAGAGAGAGAGAGAGAGAGAGAGAGAGAGAGACCTTAAGGTCACACAACATGAAATAGGTAGGGTATGAAACATTAATAGCTCAAAATAGAAAGAGAGTTACAGCTCTTATCATTGCCGAGTTGGACTAGAACGTTTCACTACAATGGAATGAAAACTTGAAACTTTATCAACGTGGAAAGATGCTTCTAGGAACTTCATGCCGACTTATGTTGTTGCAAATAACAGCTCCACATAGCACAGCTTTGGGTAACACACAGCTATTTTTCACTCATTCCTTTGTCTCTTCAACTTCTAAAATTACTACCACCCTCTTGCGCTTCTTACAAAACCACAACAGTCCTTACAATCACATTACCTTACCAATATCTCTGAACTTCAAGAGAATATATTCTCGCCAAAAGATTGAACTTATTCACATTTAACACTATACAAATCATTGTCTTAAAAGAGGACTACCACAACTATATCTAACTTTAATAATCATTCACATCATCCATCCACGAGTTAAAGAGCCCAATGAAGGCTTCACTGCCTACACGTCATAAATTCAAACTACACATAGTAGTATTACACTCCCACAACTCACATTAAGCTATAAGCAAGAGGTGCACATATATCAGTAGAAAGACCTCCTTACGCATGCAATAAATTTCAATTACTTGCATTTGTTGATTCACAAGAGAGCTTTCATTGAAAAGTTATTTCAAGAGGTAAAAGCTTAATTAAAGGAAATTATTCTGGATGATGACCACTCCTTGGTGATTTATAAACCTTAATCGCTCAGAGTGTTAAATCTTAGATCTTTTACACACGTTGAATGTTCAGGACTGACAAAGATAACTTGATAAGTCCTGTCGTATAAGCTAGCAAAACTTTGGCAAAATAGGAAATGATGATAACTCTGACACATGCATGCTGTTGGTGGTGAAGCAGAATCTTTATGAACATGTAATTCGAGTAACAACTGACAACAGACTTTACTATTTCTTGATCTTAAAAATGGCCAAAAGAGTCCTTCCAGTCCAATCCTTGCTAACGATTGGAGTGACTAGCATCCATTGAGAAGTCCACTTCATATTCCTCGTAGCCATTTGAGGCATAGAGACAAAATAGTACTGATACTGTAGGTGTGCCTAAAATACAAAATCTTTACTTTGAAGCTATAATTCTGCTTGCTCGAATCCTTCATATAATACCTTCAGTTGATGCAAATAAGCATCAAGGTGATAAAACAACTTTAAGCTGAAAAAGAACTTCAGTTCCCAGCTTCACTTACTTTTACAACAAACAAACTGGTCATTGCCCTTGATAAAAGATAGATCAAACTACCTTCATTGAATCATCTGACCAGGTTGAGTGCAAACAATTAGCATAAACTTTGACTAATATGTGACATGGAAGGGTGAGCTCCGCAAGCAATTACATACCACTACTGCTACTGCAGTTAAACAGCTAGTGCGTGACATGGAAAGAGTGATCTGTATGAGCAACTACATACCACTATTGCAGTTAATTTGACAGAACTAAGCTCAGAGAGCAACTAGAAGGCCTATTCAGCTTTCCAGAATGAAAAGAATAATAACCCTTCAATCCAGCACCAGTCTCCTGTAATCAGTCTGCTAAGAAGCTTTGAGTTTCAGGACTTTCACATTTCAAATTATTCAATGTCACCAATATAAGGGCTCACAGCGGTAAAAAAGGAACCAGCTTTCGAGCATGCTCGGGAATCAAGCGCTGGAGTAGTTCTGGTGAAGCACCTTTTAATTCTGGATCCAGAAAAGAGCGCTAGCCAGTCATGTCTTCTACACAACTATTTCGAAGATTACCATTCTAAAGCGATCTGAGGACAAGAAGCCAGTAAAGCACTAGTTAAGCTTGGAACATACCCAATGGCTTGAAATTGAACAGGGGTGGCAATGGCCGACCATTCGGCAATCGCAAATTTGGGTCTCGCAACTCATCAAAGAAGGGATGTACAAGGGCCTCCAACTGAAACAACAGATTGCAATCGTGTATATGGTGCTCCCAAAAAAGAACGAAAAATTCAACTCTTAGAGCACAAGTCCAAGAAAAATACGCTAGTTCTCCTCTTTTAAATGAAAACTGAATAGATACAGTGCCAATAACATTTCAAAACAGAGAAACAGATGAAGATGCTACCAACCACAAACATAAACACTACTATAGAATTTGTCAAACAGAGAGAGAACTAGAAATGCTAATATCTGTCAAGTCATGTTGAATTAATTTGCAGACTGTTTTCCGTCAATTAAAGGACGAGGACTTATGCGAAGTAGGCGTAACACTATTTGTTAACAAAATAAGACATAAAAATGACTTCAAAAAGCACATGGAAAATGGCATACAAGCAATTGCACAACAGATCTATAGAGATTGAAAATTTACAAGCAACACAGCATACTGGAAAAAGAAAAACCTTCAGTAGCGAAGCTCAACATATGGTCCTTATGCCATTTCACAACTAGGGGTTGAGAGCGAATGTTAGAATCTCTCTACCAACCAGTGCTATGCAAGAAGTACAAATGTGGAAATTCTAACAAAAGTTCTGGCCAGATTTATTGTGAAGAGCAGTTGCAGGTTTTGGGCTTTTTGCCCATAATTCAGATCTTAACCTCACAATTTTATCAATTTTCAGAATGCCTAAACAAAAAACTAATGTGGGAGCATGTTCTGATCAATGGGGAAGCTGGTAAGCAAGAAAAGGGTGGTGGAGGCATGAAACGGATGAAATGCCCTTATTGTGAACATCATTATCAAGGGGGACCTCAACGAATTGTGTCACATTTGCTTGGGAAGGCAGGATGTGGAGTGGAATAAATGTGAGAAAGCACCTATCAACGTGGTGCAAGCACTGAGATTGCAATATCCAGATGTCAATAGCAATGAGGACCAAGTTCATTAGATGGAGCACAGTCAATCCATGGATGCTTCTACAGGGCCTACATGTAAGAGAGGTCGAGCTGCAGATAGTGGTGATTTGACAGCCGCATGGGCCTTAGAAAAGAGAAACAAATTTCGGATTGCTTGCAAGAAATTTTTTATGCTAATGAGATTATATTTTCAGGATATGCTGAGAACTGCAGGAGAGGTGGTAGCCCTTTCTTATGAGGCTATCAGGGTGAAAGAACTACGAGAGGAGACAAAATTGCTTACAAGGGAGCTGCAAATGGTAAAGGATAAGTGAGTAAAATATGGGTGCACAATCGTATGTGATGGTTGGTCTAACACCCGTAGACGACCTATCATTAAACTTTGTTGCTACTAGTATCTATGGTTCTATCTTTTTATGCAGTGTGGATGCTAGTAGGTTGGCGAAATCAGGTTTGTATATCTATCAACATTTAAAAGAAATGAGAGCACAATGTGGTACAAGTTGTAATGGATAATGCCAACGATTGTTTGTATGCTGGTGAAATGCTAGATGAGTATCCAAAGATGTTTTTCACAAGTTACACTTGCCATTGTCTAGATTTGTTATTTGAGGACATCAGAGCACTAGATTGGGTAGCTCCTGTTTGGCAAAAGGCATGAAAAATAGTGACTTTTATCACATGTCATCAGAGGGTGCCAGGTGTTTTTCGAAAAGTGAGCAAACGTGAGCTTTTGAAGCCGGCTGAAACACACTTTGCCTACATCTACATTGTGCTTGCAAATCTCTTGGGAGGTAAAAGTTGCCCTTAGGCGGTTGGTGGTCCATGAGGAGTGGCATAACTTGAAGTCGTCATCAACTGAGGTGGGGAGAGACATTGAGCATACAATCCTTGGTCCATTCTTTTGGGAGGAGGCAGAGAATATTGTGAAGCTATGCCAGCCCATCCTAAAGATGTTAAAATTGTTGATAGAGAGGGAGCCACCATGGGATTTGTCTATGAGGTGATGGACCAGACGGTTGAGGGAATACGGTCATGTGCCACTTTTGATACTGCTCAAGGCACGAAAAATTGTTACTTCTCTAGATAGTAGTCTAAGAAAATAAAAGTGGTTTAATCTTTAGTTCGCTAAAACTTATATGGATGGTTTTTATGCACTTGTTGCTGATGGTGCACTTCTTGTTATTCCTTTATATATCCAACTAATCATTGTAATTTGTACATACTACCGTCTAGTGTCTACATTGAATGCTTCTAATTGTTTAAACATGCTTATTCAACCACTTTTATGTTATGTTTACGCCAACACTTAAATTAATAGTTGCTTAAAAACTTGCAAAAAAATCAGAAAAAAAGACGGGATTTTGTTTCAAACACTTGAAACTTTCTTTCAAACGGTTTCAAACAAGTTCCAAACGTGGACGTTTGAATCGTTTGAATGCAATTATGGCTGCAACGGCGAGGCATGAAGTGAACCTTTGAAATGCTCTTCCAATAGAAAATGAATGAGAAACCACCCATAACAAACAGGTTTGACGACTTACTGCTGAGCAACGAAGATTTGGTGAATACTGAAGCAACCTAGAAACAAGATCCACAGCCTCTGGAGGTGTTCGCTTGTGAAACACCTGTTTACACAAAATTCACCTTCAGTTGACTACAATACAATGGCGACTACAATGGAAAAACAAGCGGAAAGATAATATTATTTTAAAAGATTTAGAAAGACCAATACCACATACATCAAGGCAAAAACTGTTACCGAGTAAGAAACTAGAACAAAATAAGCCACCAAAAGTCGGGTGCATAAGTTTCCAAAAACCATGAGCAGAGAAGAATTAGAAGAATCACATGCTAATAAACATTTCCATTCATTGATGTAAAGCCATGCAGTCTGTTTGTAAAAGTTTCAATCATTAACTCAATCATGCATAACATGAACTTATACCCTATGCCCTACATAGTCATCAGCACACGGATAGGTGGCAGGTTTGCACTTATTAAAGATGTCCACATTCCCTTCATGAATCTATATAGAAACCGCTGACTCGGTGGTGTTGTAGCACTTTACCTAGTCAATAAGCTAGGTGACAAGTTTTTTACAACGCTAGTATGACTCAATTTGCTCATATATGATCCAGTATGACCATACAGATGGATCGTACGAGTGATT